>OZ024740.1:12302030-12312030 GCA_964016885.1 Eledone cirrhosa
GTTGGTAATGTTGGTGGTGGTGGTGTTGTCGGTGTTGTTGGTGGTGGTGGTGTTGTTGGTATTGTTGGTGTTGGTGGTGTTGTTGGTAATGTTGGTGGTGGTGGTGTTGTTGGTATTGTTGGTGGTGGTGGTGTTGTTTGTAATGTTGGTGGTGGTGGTGTTGTTGGTAATGTTGGTGGTGGTGGTGTTGTTGGTAATGTTGGTGGTGGTGGTGTCGTTGGTATTGTTGGTGGTGGTGGTGTTGTTGGTAATGTTGGTGGTGGTGGTGTTGTTGGTAATGTTGGTGGTGGTGGTGTTGTTGGTAATGTTGGTGGTGGTGGTGTTGTTGGTATTGTTGGTAGTGGTGGTGTTGTTGGTAATGTTGGTGGTGGTGGTGTTGTTGGTAATGTTGGTGGTGGTGGTGTTGTTGGTAATGTTGGTGGTGGTGGTGTCGTTGGTATTGTTGGTGGTGGTGGTGTTGTTGGTAATGTTGGTGGTGGTGGTGTTGTTGGTAATGTTGGTGGTGGTGGTGTTGTTGGTAATGTTGGTGGTGGTGGTGTTGTTGGTAATGTTGGTGGTGGTGGTGTTGTTGGTAATGTTGGTGTTGGTGGTGTTGTTGGTAATGTTGGTGGTGGTGGTGTTGTTGGTAATGTTGGTGGTGGTGGTGTTGTTGGTATTGTTGGTGGTGGTGGTGTTGTTGGTATTGTTGGTGGTGGTGGTGTTGTTGGTATTGTTGGTGGTGGTGGTGGTGTTGGTAATGTTGGTGGTGGTGGTGTTGTTGGTGTTGTTGGTGGTGGTGGTGTTGTTGGTGTTGTTGGTGGTGGTGGTGTTGTTGTTAATGTTGGGTGGTGGTGTTGTTGGTAATGTTGGTGGTGGTGGTGTTGGTGTTGTTGGTGGTAGTGGTGGTGTTGTTGGTATTGTTGGTGGTGGTGGTGTTGTTGGTATTGTTGGTTGTGGTGGTGTTGTTGGTAATGTTGGTGGTGCTTGTGTTGTTGGTAATGTTGGTGGTGGTGGTGTTGTTGGTGTTGTTGGTGGTGTTGGTGTTGTTGGTATGTTGGTGGTGGTGGTGTTGTTGGTAATGTTGGTGGTGGTGGTGTTGTTGGTATTGTTGGTGGTGGTGGTGTTGTTGGTGTTGTTGGTGGTGGTGGTGTTGTTGGTGTTGTTGGTGGTGTTTTTGGTGTTGTTGGTGGTGGTGGTGTTGTTGGTAATGTTGGTGGTGGTGTTGTTGGTAATGTTGGTGGTGGTGGTGTTGTTGGTAATGTTGGTGGTGGTGGTGTTGTTGGTATTGTTGGTGGTGGTGGTGTTGTTGGTAATGTTGGTGGTGGTGGTGTTGTTGGTATTGTTGGTGGTGGTGGTGGTGTTGTTGGTATTGTTGGTGGTGGTGGTGTTGTTGGTATTGTTGGTGGTGGTGGTGTTGTTAGTATTGTTGGTGGTGGTGGTGTTGTTGGTAATGTTGGTGGTGGTGGTGTTGTTGGTATTGTTGGTGGTGGTGGTGTTGTGGTATTGTTGGTGGTGGTGGTGTTGGTAATGTTGGTGGTGGTGGTGTTGTTGGTAATGTTGGTGGTGGTGGTGTTGTTGGTAATGTTGGTGGTGGTGGTGTTGTTGGTAATGTTGGTGGTGGTGGTGTTGGTAATGTTGGTGGTGGTGGTGTTGTTGGTAATGTTGGTGGTGGTGGTGTTGTGGTAATGTTGGTGGTGGTGGTGTTGTTGGTAATGTTGGTGGTGGTGGTGTTGTTGGTAATGTTGGTGGTGGTGGTGTTGTTGGTGTTGTTGATGGTGGTGGTGTTGTTGGTAATGTTGGTGGTGGTGGTGTTGGTAATGTTGGTGGTGGTGGTGTTGTTGGTATTGTTGGTGGTGGTTGTTGGTATTGTTGGTGGTGGTGGTGTTGTTGGTATTGTGGTGGTGGTGGTGTTGTTGGTATTGTGGTGGTGGTGGTGTTGTTGGTAATGTTGGTGGTGGTGGTGTTGTTGGTATTGTTGGTGGTGGTGGTGTTGTGGGTAATGTGGTGGTGGTGGTGTTGTTGGTATTGTTGGTGGTGGTGGCGGTGTTGGTATTGTTGGTGGTGTTGTTGGTGTTGTTGGTGGTGGTGGTGTTGTTGGTGTTGTTGGTGGTGGTGGTGTTGTTGGTAATGTGGTGGTGGTGGTGTTGTTGGTGTTGTGTTGGTGGTGGTGGTGTTGTTGTTGGTAATGTTGGTGGTGTTGTTGGTGTTGTTGGTGGTGGTGGTGTTGTTGGTGTTGTTGGTGGGTGGTGTTGTTGGTAATGTTGGTGGTGTTGTTGGTGTTGTTGGTGGTGGTGGTGTTGTTGGTATTGTTGGTGGTGGTGGTGTTGTTGGTAATGTTGGTGGTGTTGTTGGTGTTGTTGGTGGTGGTGGTGTTGTTGGTGTTGGTGGTGGTGGTGTTGTTGGTAATGTTGGTGGTGGTGGTGTTGTTGGTATTGTTGGTGGTGGTGGTGTTGTTGGTATTGTTGGTGGTGGTGGTGTTGTTGGTGTTGTTGGTGGAGGTGGTGTTGTTGGTGTTGTTGGTATGTTGGTGGTGGTGGTGTTGGTATTGTTGGTGGTGTTGGTGTTGTTGGTGTTGTTGGTGTAGGTGGTGTTGTTGGTGTTGTTGGTATTGTTGGTGGTGGTGGTGTTGGTATTGTTGGTGGTGGTGGTGTTGTTGGTGTTGTTGGTGGAGGTGGTGTTGTTGGTGTTGTTGGTATTGTTGGTGGTGGTGGTGTTGGTATTGTTGGTGGTGGTGGTGTTGTTGGTGTTGTTGGTGGAGGTGGTGTTGTTGGTGTTGTTGGTTGTGGTGGTGGTGGTTTTGGTATTGTTGGTGGTGGTGGTGTTGTTGGTAATGTTGGTGGTGGTGGTGGTGTTGGTATTGTTGTTGGTGTTGGTATTGGTGGTGGTGGTGTTGTTGGTATTGTTGGTGGTGGTGGTGGTGTTGGTATTGTTGGTGGTGGTGGTGGTGTTGGGTTGTTGGTGGTGGTGGTGTTGTTGGTATTGTTGTTGGTGGTGGTGTTGTTGGTATTGTTGGTGGTGGTGGTGGTGTTGGTATTGGTGGTGGTGGTGTTGTTGGTATTGTTGGTGGTGGTGGTGGTGTTGGTATTGTTGGTGGTGGTGGTGGTGGTGTTGTATTGTTGGTGGTGGTGGTGTGTTGGTATTGTTGGTGTGGTGGTGTTGTTGGTATTGTTGGTGGTGGTGGTGTTGTTGGTATTGTTGTTGGTGGTGTTGTTGGTATTGTGGTGGTGGTGGTGTTGTTGGTATGTTGGTGGTGGTGGTGTTGTTGGTATTGTTGGGGGTGGTGGTGTTGTTGGTATTGTTGTTGGTGGTGTTGTTGGTATTGTTGGTGGTGGTGGTGTTGTTGTTATTGTGGTGGTGGTGGTGTTGTTGGTATTGTTGGTGGTGGTGGTGTTGTTGGTATTGTTGGTGGTGGTGGTGTTGTTGGTAATGTTGGTGGTGGTGGTGTTGTTGGTAATGTTGGTGGTGGTGGGTGGTGTTGTGGTAATGTTGGTGGTGGTGGTGGTGTTGGTATTGTTGGTGGTGGTGGTGTTGTTGGTAATGTTGGTGGTGGTGGTGTTGTTGGTAATGTTGGTGGTGGTGGTGTTGTTGGTATTGTTGGTGGTGGTTGTGTTGTTGGGTGTGGTGGTGGTGGGTGGTGGGTGTTGGTAATGTTGGTGGTGTTGGTGTTGTGGTAATGTTGGTGGTGGTGGTGTTGTTGGTAATGTTGGTGGTGGTGGTGTTGGTATGTTGGTGGTGTGGTGTGGTATTGTTGGTGGTGGTGGTGTTGTTGGTATTGTTGGTGGTGGTGGTGTTGTTGGTAATGTTGGTGGTGGTGGTCTTGTTGGTAATGTTGGTGGTGGTGGTGGTGTTGGTAATGTTGGTGGTGGTGGTGTTGTTGGTAATGTTGGTGGTGGTGGTGTTGTTGGTAATGTTGGTGGTGGTGATGTTGTGGTATGTTGGTGGTGGTGGTGTTGTGGTATTGTTGGTGGAGGTGGTGTTGTTGGTAATGTGGTGGTGGTGGTGTTGTTGGTAATGTTGGTGGGGTGGTGGAGTTGTTGGTAATGTTGGTGGTGGTGGTGTTGTGGTAATGTTGGTGGTGGTGGTGTTGTTGGTAATGTTGGTGGTGGTGGTGTTGTTGGTATGTGGTGGTGGTGGTGGAGTGGTATGTTGGTGGTGGTGGTGTTGTTGGTATTGTGGTGGTGGTGTTGGTATGTTGGTGGTGGTGGTGTTGTTGGTATTGTTGGTGGTGGGTGGTGTTGTTGGTATTGTTGGTGGTGGTGGTGTTGTTGGTAATGTTGGTGGTGGTGGTGTGTTGGTATGTTGGTGGTGGTGGTGTTGTGGTAATGTTGGTGGTGGTGGTGTTGTTGGTATTGTTGGTGGTGGTGGGGTGTTGGTATTGTTGGTGGTGTTGTTGGTGTTGTTGGTGGTGGTGGTGTTGTTGGTGTTGTTGGTGGTGGTGGTGTTGTTGGTAATGTTGGTGGTGGTGGTGTTGTTGGTGTTGTTGTGGTGGTGGTGGTGTTGTTGGTAATGTTGGTGGTGGTGTTGGTGTTGTGGTGGTGGTGGTGTGTGGTGTTGTTGGTGGTGGTGTTGTTGGTAATGTTGGGGGTGGTGGGTTGGTGTTGTTGGGGGTGGTGGTGGGGTGTTGTTGGTATTGTGGGTGGTGGTGGTGTTGTTGGTAATGTTGGTGGTGGTGTGGTGTTGTTGGTGGTGGTGGTGTTGTTGGTGTTGTTGGTGGTGGTGTTGTTGGTAATGTTGGTGGTGGTGGTGTTGTTGGTATTGTTGGTGGTGGTGGTGTTGTTGGTATTGTTGGTGGTGGTGGTGTTGTTGGTGTTGTTGGTGGAGGTGGTGTTGTTGGTGTTGTTGGTATGTTGGTGGTGGTGGTGTTGGTATTGTTGGTGGTGTTGGTGTTGTTGGTGTTGTTGGTGTAGGTGGTGTTGTTGGTGTTGTTGGTATTGTGGGTGGTGGTGGTGTGTGGTATTGTGGTGGGGGTGGGGTGTTGGTGTGGTTGGTGGAGGTGGTGTTGTTGGTGTTGTTGGTTGTGGGGTGGTGGTGTGGTATTGTTGGTGGTGGTGGTGTTGTGGTGGGTGTTGGTGGGGTGGTGTTGTTGGTGTGTTGGTATTGTTGGGGTGGTGGTTTTGGTATTGTGGTGGTGGTGGTGTTGTTGGTAATGTTGGTGGTGGTGGTGGTGTTGGTGGTGGTGGTGTTGGTATGGTGGTGGTGGTGTTGTTGGTATTGTTGGTGGTGGTGGTGGTGTGGTATTGTTGGTGGTGGTGGTGGTGTTGGGATTGTTGGTGGTGGTGGTGTTGTTGGTATGTTGTTGGTGGTGGTGTTGTTGGTATTGTTGGTGGTGGTGGTGGTGTTGGTATTGGTGGTGGTGGTGTTGTTGGTATTGTTGGTGGTGGTGGTGGTGTTGGTATGGTGGTGGTGGTGGTGGTGGTGTGGTATTGTGGTGGTGGTGGTGTTGTTGGTATTGTTGGTGTGGTGGTGTTGTTGGTATGTTGGTGGTGGTGGTGTTGTTGGTATTGTTGTTGGTGGTGTTGTTGGTATTGTGGTGGTGGTGGTGTGTTGTATGTTGGTGGTGGTGGGGGTGTTGGTATTGTTGGTGGTGGGGTGGTGTTGTTGGTATTGTTGTTGGTGGTGTTGTTGGTATTGTTGGTGGTGGTGGTGTTGTTGTTATTGTTGGTGGTGGTGGTGTTGTTGGTAATGTTGGTGGTGGTGGTGTTGTTGGTATTGTTGGTGGTGGTGGTGTTGTTGGTAATGTTGGTGGTGGTGGTGTTGTTGGTAATGTTGGTGGTGGTGGTGGTGTTGTTGGTAATGTTGGTGGTGGTGGTGGTGTTGGTATTGTTGGTGGTGGTGGTGTTGTTGGTAATGTTGGTGGTGGTGGTGTTGTTGGTAATGTTGGTGGTGGTGGTGTTGTTGGTATTGTGGTGGTGGTGTGTTGTTGGTAATGTTGGTGGTGGTGGTGGTGTTGGTAATGTGGTGGTGTTGGTGTTGTTGGTAATGTTGGTGGTGGTGGTGTGTTGGTAATGTTGGTGGTGGTGGTGTGGTATGTTGGTGGTGGTGGTGTTGGTATTGTTGGTGGTGGTGGTGTTGTTGGTATTGTTGGTGGTGGTGGTGTTGTTGGTAATGTTGGTGGTGGTGGTTTGTTGGTATGTTGGTGGTGGTGGTGGTGTTGGTAATGTTGGTGGTGGTGGTGTTGTTGGTAATGTTGGTGGTGGTGGTGTTGTTGGTAATGTTGGTGGTGGTGATGTTGTTGGTAATGTTGGTGGTGGTGGTGTTGTTGGTATTGTTGGTGGAGGTGGTGTTGTTGGTAATGTTGGTGGTGGTGGTGTTGTTGGTAATGTGGTGGTGGTGGTGGGTTGTTGGTAATGTTGGTGGTGGTGGTGTTGTTGGTATGTTGGTGGTGGTGGTGTTGTGGTAATGTTGGTGGTGGTGGTGTTGTTGGTAATGTTGGTGGTGGTGGTGGGTTGTTGGTAATGTTGGTGGTGGTGGTGTTGTTGGTAATGTTGGTGGTGGTGGTGTTGTTGGTATTGTTGGTGGTGGTGGTGTTGTTGGTAATGTTGGTGGTGGTGGTGTTGTTGGTAATGTTGGTGGTGGTGGTGGTGTTGTTGGTAATGTTGGTGGTGGTGGTGTTGTTGGTAATGTGGTGGTGGTGGTGTTGTTGGTATTGTTGGTGGTGGTGGTGTTGTTGGTAATGTTGGTGGTGGGTGGTGTTGTTGGTATGTTGGTGGTGGTGGTGTTGTTGGTAATGTTGGGGGTGGTGGTGTTGGTGGTAATGTTGGTGGTGGTGGTGTTGTTGGTAATGTTGGTGGTGGTGGTGTTGTGGTATGTGGTGGTGGTGGTGTTGTTGGTATGTTGGTGGTGGTGGTGTTGTGGTATGTTGGTGGTGGTGGTGTTGTTGGTAATGTTGGTGGTGGGTGGTGTTGTGGGTATGTTGGTGGTGGTGGTGGTGTTGTGGTAATGTGGTGGTGGTGGTGTTGTTGGTAATGTTGGTGGTGGTGGTGTTGTTGGTATGTTGGTGGTGGTGGTGTTGTTGGTAATGTTGGTGGGTGGTGGTGGTGTTGTTGGTAATGTTGGTGGTGGTGGTGTTGTTGGTAATGTTGGTGGTGGTGGTGTGTTGGTAATGTTGGTGGTGGTGGTGTTGTTGGTATGTTGGTGGTGGTGGTGGTGTTGTTGGTATGTTGGTGGTGGTGGTGTTGTTGGTAATGTTGGTGGTGGTGGTGTTGTTGGTATTGTTGGTGGTTGGTGTTGTTGGTAATGTTGGTGGTGGTGGTGTTGTTGGTAATGTTGGTGGTGGTGGTGTTGTTGGTATGTTGGTGGTGGTGGTGTTGTTGGTATTGTTGGTGGTGGTGGTGTTGTTGGTATTGTTGGTGGTGGTGGTGTTGTGGTAATGTTGGTGGTGGTGGTGTTGTTGGTATGGTGGTGGTGGTGGTGTTGGTAATGTTGGTGGTGGTGGTGTTGTTGGTAATGTTGGTGGTGGTGGTGTTGGTATGTTGGTGGTGGTGGTGTTGTTGGTAATGTTGGTGGTGGTGGTGTTGTGGTATGTTGGTGGTGGTGGTGTTGTGGGTAATGTTGGTGGTGGTGGTGTTGTTGGTATGTTGGTGGTGGTGGTGTTGGTAATGTTGGTGGTGGTGGGTGTGTTGGTATGTTGGTGGGTGGTGGTGTTGTTGGTATGTGGTGGTGGTGGTGTTGTTGGTATTGGGTGGTGGTGGTGTTGTTGGTAATGTTGGTGGTGGTGGTGTTGTTGGTATGTTGGTGGTGGTGGTGTTGGTATTGTTGGTGGTGGTGGTGTTGTTGGTTTGTTGGTGGTGGTGGTGTTGTTGGTATGTTGGTGGTGGTGGTGTTGTTGGTATTGTTGGTGGTGGTGGTGTTGTTGGGTATTGTTGGTGGTGGTGGTGTTGTTGGTAATGTTGGTGGTGGTGGTGTTGTGGTAATGTTGGTGGTGGTGGTGTTGTTGGTAATGTTGGTGGTGGTGGGTGTGGTATGTTGGTGGTGGTGGTGTTGTTGGTAATGTTGGTGGGTGGTGGTGGTTGTTGGTAATGTTGGTGGTTGTGGTGTTGGTATTGTTGGTGGTGGTGGTGTTGTTGGTATTGTGGTGGTGGTGGTGTTGTTGGTAATGTTGGTGGTGGTGGTGTTGTTGGGAATGTTGGTGGTGGTGGTGGTGGTAATGTTGGTGGTGGTGGTGTTGTTGGTATGTTGGTGGTGGTGGTGTTGTTGGTATGTTGGTGGTGGTGGTGTTGTTGGTAATGTTGGTGGTGGTGGTGTTGGTAATGTTGGTGGTGGTGGTGTTGTTGGTAATGTTGGTGGTGGTGGTGTTGTTGGTAATGTTGGTGGTGGTGATGTTGTTGGTATTGTTGGTGGTGTTGGTGTTGTTGGTAATGTTGGTGGTGGTGGTGTTGTTGGTAATGTTGGTGGTGGTGGTGTTGTTGGTATTGTTGGTGGTGGTGGTGTTGTTGGTAATGTTGGTGGTGGTGGTGTTGTTGGTAATGTTGGTGGTGGTGGTGTTGGTATTGTTGGTGGTGGTGGTGTTGTGGTATTGTTGGTGGTGGTGGTGTTGTTGGTATTGTTGGTGGTGGTGGTGTTGTTGGTATGTTGGTGGTGGTGGTGTTGTGGTAATGTTGGTGGTGGTGGTGTTGTTGGTAATGTTGGTGGTGGTGGTGTTGTTGGTAATGTTGGTGGTGGTGGTGTTGGTAATGTTGGTGGTGGTGGTGTTGTTGGTAATGTTGGGTGGTGGTGGTGTTGTTGGTAATGTTGGTGGTGGTGGTGGTGTTGGTATTGTTGGTGGTGGTGGTGGTGTTGGTATTGTTGGTGGTGGTGGTGTTGTTGGTATTGTTGGTGGTGGTGGTGTTGTTGGTAATGTTGGTGGTGGTGGTGTTGTTGGTAATGTTGGTGGTGGTGGTGTTGTTGGTAATGTTGGTGGTGGTGGTGGTGGTAATGTTGGTGGTGTTGGTGTTGTTGGTATGTTGGTGGTGGTGTTGTTGGTAATGTTGGTGGTGTTGGTGTTGTTGGTAATGTTGGTGGTGGTGGTGTTGTTGGTAATGTTGGTGGTTGGTGGTGTTGTTGGTAATGTTGGTGGTGGTGGTGTTGGTAATGTTGGTGGTGTTGGTGTTGTTGGTAATGTTGGTGGTGGTGGTGTTGTTGGTAATGTTGGTGGTGGTGGTGTTGTTGGTAATGTTGGTGGTGGTGGTGTTGTTGGTAATGTTGGTGGTGGTGGTGTTGGTAATGTTGGTGGTGGTGGTGTTGTTGGTAATGTTGGTGGGTGGTGTTGTTGGTAATGTTGGTGGTGGTGGTGTTGTTGGTAATGTTGGTGGTGGTGGTGTTGTGGGTAATGTTGGTGGTGGTGGTGTTGTTGGTATGTTGGTGGTGGTGGTGTTGTTGGTAATGTTGGTGGTGGTGGTGTTGTTGGTAATGTTGGTGGTGGTGGTGTTGGTAATGTTGGTGGGTGGTGGTGTTGTTGGTATTGTTGGTGGTGGTGGTGTTGTTGGTATTGTTGGTGGTGGTGGTGTTGTTGGTATTGTTGGTGGTGGTGGTGTTGGTGGTAATGTTGGTGGTGGTGGTGTTGTTGGTATGTTGGTGGTGGTGGTGTTGTTGGTAATGTTGGTGGTGGTGGTGTTGGTAATGTTGGTGGTGGTGGTGTTGTTGGTAATGTTGGTGGTGGTGGTGTTGTTGGTAATGTTGGTGGTGGTGGTGGTGTTGGTATTGTTGGTGGTGGTGGTGGTGTTGGTATTGTTGGTGGTGGTGGTGTTGTTGGTATTGTTGGTGGTGGTGGTGTTGTTGGTAATGTTGGTGGTGGTGGTGTTGTTGGTAATGTTGGTGGTGGTGGTGTTGTTGGTAATGTTGGTGGTGGTGGTGTTGTTGGTAATGTTGGTGGTGGTGGTGTTGTTGGTAATGTTGGTGGTGGTGGTGTTGTTGGTATTGTTGGTGGTGGTGGTGTTGTTGGTATGTTGGTGGTGGTGGTGTTGTTGGTAATGTTGGTGGTGGTGGTGTTGTTGGTAATGTTGGTGGTGGTGGTGTTGTTGGTAATGTTGGTGGTGGTGGTGTT
>OZ024740.1:12319530-12342030 GCA_964016885.1 Eledone cirrhosa
CTACAACAACTACTACAATTAATACAGATGTGGTGACAGCTACAACAACTACAACAGATGTGGTGGCAGCTACAACAACTACAACAACTACAACAGATGTGGGGGCAGCTACAACAATTACTACAGATGTGGTGACAGCTACAACTACAACAGATGTGGTGACAGCTACAACAACTACAACAGATGTGGTGACAGCTACAACAACTACTACAGATGTGGTGACAGCTACAACAACTACTACAGATGTGGTGACAGCTACAACAACTACAACTACAACAGATGTGGTGACAGCTACAACATCTACTACAGATGTGGTGGCAGCTTCAACAACTACAACAACTTCAACAGATGTGGTGGCAGCTACAACTACTACAACTACAACATATGTGGTGACAGCTACAACATCTACTACAGATGTGGTGACAGCTACAACAACTACAACAACTACTACAGATGTGGTGACAGCTACAACAACTACAACAACTACTACAGATGTGATGACAGCTACAACAACTAGAACAACTACTACAGATGTGGTGACAGCTACAACAATTACAACAGATGTGGTGACAGCTACAACTACTACAGATGTGGTGGCAGCTACAACAACTACAACAGATGTGGTGACAGCTACAATAACTACTACAGATGTGGTGACAGCTACAACAACTACTACAGATGTGGTGACAGCTACAACAACTACAACAGATGTGGTGACAGCTACAACAACTACTACAACTACAACAGATGTGGTGGGAGCTACAACAACTGCAACAGATATGGTAACAGCTACAACAACTACTACAACAACTACAGATGTAGTGACAGCTACAACAACTACTACAGATGTAGTGACAGCTACAACAACTACTACAGATGTGGTGACAGCTACAACAACTATAACATCTACTACAACAACTACAAAAGATGTGGTGACAGCTACAACAATTATTACAGATGCTGGACAGACAACAACTACAACAGACTACAACTACAACAGACTACAACAGATGTGGTGACAAGCTACAACAACTACAACAGATATGGTGACAGCTACAACAACTACTACAACAGATGTGGTGACAGCTACAACAACTACAACAGATGTGGTGACAGCTACAACAAACAGATGTGACAGCTACAACTACAGATGTGGTGATAGCTATAGCTACAACAACTATAACAACTACTACAACAACTACAACAGATGTGGTGACAGCTACAACAACTACAACAGATCTGGTGACAGCTACAACAACTACTACAGATGTGGTGATAGCTACAACAACTACAACAGATGTGGTGACAGCTACAGCAACTATAACAACTACTACAACAACTACAACAGATGTGGTGACAGCTACAACAATTACTACAGATGTGGTGACAGCTACAACAACTATAACAACTACTACAACAACTACAACAGATGTGGTGACAGCTACAACAACTACAACAGATGTGGTGACAGCTACAACAACTACTACAGATGTGGTGACAGCTACAACAACTATAACAACTACTACAACAACTACAACAGATGTGGTGACAGCTACAACAATTACTACAGATGTGGTGACAGCTACAACAATTATAACAACTACTACAACAACTACAACAGATGTAGTGACAGCTACAACAACTACAACAGATGTGGTGACAGCTACAACAACTACTACAGATGTGGTGACAGCTACAACAACTACAACAGATGTGCTGACAGCTACAACAACTATAACAACTACTACAACAACTACAACAGATGTAGTGACAGCTACAACAACTACTACAGATGTGGTGATAGCTACAACAACTACAACAGATGTGGTGACAGCTACAACAACTACTACAGATGTGGTGACAGCTACAACAACTACAACAGATGTGGTGACAGCTACAACAACTACTACAGATGTGGTGACAGCTACAACAACTACTACAGATGTGGTGACAGCTACAACAACTACTACAGATGTGGTGACAGCTACAACAACTATAACAGATGTGGTGACAGCTACAACAACTACAACAGATGTGGTGACAGCTACAACAACTACTACAGATGTGGTGACAGCTATAACAACTACAACAGATGTGGTGACAGCTACAACAACTACAACAGATGTGGTGACAGCTACAACAACTACTACAGATGTGGTGACAGCTACAACAACTACAACAGATGTGCTGACAGCTACAACAACTACAACAGATGTGGTGACAGCTACAACAACTACAACAGATGTGGTGACAGCTACAACAACTACTACAGATGTAGTGACAGCTACAACAACTACTACAGATGTGGTGACAGCTACAACAACTACTACAGATGTGGTGACAGCTACAACCACTACTACAGATGTGGTGACATCTACAACAACTACAACAGATGTAGTGACAGCTACAACAACTACAACAGATGTAGTGACAGCTACAACAACTATAACAACTACTACAACAACTACAACAGATGTGGTGACAGCTACAACAACTACAACAGATGTGGTGACAGCTACAACAACTACTACAGATGTGGTGACAGCTACAACAACTACTACAGATGTGGTGACAGCTACAACAACTGCTACAGATGTGGTGACAGCTACAACAACTGCTACAGATGTGGTGACAGCTACAACAACTACTACAGATGTGGTGACAGCTACAACAACTACTACAGATGTGGTGACAGCTACAACAACTACTACAGATGTGGTGACAGCTACAACAACTACAACAGATGTGGTGACAACTACAACAACTACTACAGATGTGGTGACAGCTACAACAACTACTACAGATGTGGTGACAACTACAACAACTACTACAGATGTGTTGACATCTACAACAACTACTACAGATGTGTTGACATCTACAACAACTACTACAGATGTGGTGACAGCTACAACAACTACTAGAGATGTGGTGACAGCTACAACAACTACTACAGATGTGTTGACATCTACAACAACTACTACAGATGTGTTGACATCTACAACAACTACTACGGATGTGGTGACAGCTACAACAACTGCTACAGATGTGTTGACAGCTACAACTACTACAGATGTGGTGACATCTACAACAACTACTACAACTACAACAATAACAATAAGAACAAGACAACAACAACAACAACAACAATAATAGCAATAACATAAGTAGAACCACAATAATAATAATAATTGTTTTTGTGGGAAAGGGGAAATTGATTAAAACGACCCCAGTACATTACTGGTACTTTATTTTATCGACCTCGTAAGGATGAAAGGCAAAGTTAACCTCGGCGGGATTTGAACGCAGAATGTAAAGGGCCATTACTCTGTACTGCAAAGCATGGCGTCTGACGCTCTACTTAACAGTACTAGAAGATAGAAAATGAGGAGATTGGGGTGATGAGGGGGGGAGTTTGATGATGAAGATGGGGGGGGGGGGTAGATGATGAAGTAACAAGGGGAAGAGGAGGAAGGGTAAAATGGTGGTGGTGGGATGGTGGTAGGGATGAACTGATGATGGTATTGATGATGACGATGATGTGGTAATGAGGAAGATGGTGGGGATGAACTGATGATGGTATTGATGCTGATGATGATGTTGAAAGCAATGATGATGATGAAGGCATGACAAGCCGAAGGCTATAATATCTGTCAGAATCATCAGAAAGTTCCAACTTTAGCAGATTCCCACGAGGAGGAACTAACCGCTCACTGGATTCCTCTCGATTAATCATGTCTGTCTGTAATCTAACGCAGCTAATGTCTGTCAACTTCAATATAGTGAAAAACAACATTGGTGTCACTATCTTCAAGTCTATAATGGAGGTTGGTCGGCCTGGTGGTCCCGGCGGAGGGTCAGAATGGAGAAGAGATTGTACGGAGGATGGCTTTGGAGACGTGCCGGAGCAGTTACTCCACCGCACGGAGGCCAACTCTGCCCCAATAGTGGTCAGGAGGCCAACAACGCCGGAAGTCTCCACTGTTACAGGCTCTACCACAAACCTACCCGAGAACGGTCGATACTTGGACAGTTTTGCCCTCTTCGGTCTGGTGAGAGAGCGAAGCTTTGGCTGATAGCCGAACTCGCCACGTCCATACTCACTGCTAACGGGGCGGTGTTGGCTGTCCGTAGGTGCGAACCCCGCGAGGTAGAGTGGTTCTTTCAGTGCGTCTCCCTCGCCTTGAGTAACTAGATCACAGGTGTAGGTACACCGAATGCTAAAATAATCCATCCGATTGAAGTGACATATCAGACACACACACATACATTATAAACACTTAGATTACATACATATACGTACACATATCTTTAGATATTAAACACCAAGTTAGATGTCAAGATTTATTTTTGTTGTTGCTTTCTCTCTTTCCGTTATACTAGAAGGAGAAGAAAGTGGCTGCGCTGAGAGAGGCGAAAGAGAGGGAGAGATAGATAGGTAGGTACAGAGAGAAAGAGAGAGCGAGCGATAGAGAGAAAGAGAGAGAGAGATAGGGTGGGGAAAGGGATTAATAGCTTGTCAGCAGCCTCTGAGACAAGCAGTCGTGCAAACAGGCATCAAATATAGAGAAAACCGACGAAAGACAATAAAGGTTGTGTAAGAGAGGAGGTGTAATGATAGAGCTGTACAAGAGATACGGGAGCGGTAAAGTGACAGAATGATAGAGATAGAAAGAGGGAGAAAGAGAGAGAAAGAGGAGAAGAGAAAGAAATGTGTATAAGATATCAACATATACGTACATACATACATATATATACAAATAAATCATAAAACGCAAGCGTCATGTAACAACCACTTTCTGTCAGGATTTGATATCTTCTTCCCCTTTTCTTTCTCTCAGTTGTGATAAGATGGTCAGTAGTTGGCAGCCTGACCTTCAATCTATAGTTATCAATTTATGTATATTTACTAATATATCTATTTTTGGAGAAGAATAACAACAAATCACAAATTTCAATAGTAGTTCGATGTCAGACATATAGATATATAGATATGTTTCTTTATTAGCCACAGGGGCACAAAGAAGGGGACAAATACAAAGGGGGAAGTTTACATACAATAAAAACGTGTAAAATATTATCACAAATGCATTTTAAAAATTAGTCGATTTTCCCCAATAGGGGGAGACATTACATATGGGTAACACATACCCCCGAAAAAAATGTGCAACCCTCATCTCCAGGAGTACGAAGAGTTTGTACCCCTTTCCTCTCCTCCTCTTTTTCCTCAACCTACAGGCTGATATAGAGAGAAGGCCCATTCACTCGGGCCATTCTCGCCACTTTCACTCACCTTTCATAAAACTTGCTGGGGTACAGCACCTCTCTCTCCATCCTGATTCTTCTTCCAAAGTGGTATTTGAAAAAAAGAATCAGTTGTTGGCCGGAGAGAAAGGTGTCTGACCTGAGCCCTTTCAACCTTGCCCACCATACAACCTCTTTCGCCATAGCTATCACACAAAGGAAAACCGCCTCTCCTTCGTTTTTCAAGGAGGGTGGCGGTTTGATCATGACAATGGACTCGGTGGTCAACCGGATTGGTCCCACCCGCGACAATAGTCGTTCTGCATAGCCCCACAGGTCGGTAACGCCCGGGCAGTGTATGAATGCGTGCGCGACGGTTTCTTCGTCTCGCACGCACCTCGGACAGATCTTTTTCGAAGGGTCCCTGCCCGGGCGCCCATGTCTGTAGAGCTTGTCTCGAACTGGTAGAGCTCCTCGGTAGCACTGCCAGGCCAGGGACTTTTGGAAGTTGTCCATCGGTCCCGGGCGGAAGGTCCTACCGAACAGACTGGCCAGTTCGTCTTCCTCTACGCCCTGAGTTTCACCGAGCGCGTCGTTGCACTTGCTGCGGATCAACCCTCTATAGAATGACGAAGTGGTGTCTCCACTGACAGCCGGGTCCGCCTGCCAGATGGCTGTGAGCGCCTGAGCACATTCGATGTACCAGTCACCCATTTTCCTTGGTCTTTGCTTGACCCAGGACTGCAGCTCGGTCAGCGAGACGAGTCGTGGAAAGGCTCGCCACACGAACGGGCCCACACCAGCTGTTCGGTGAGGAATACGTAGAGATTCCGCAACCTGAGCGCGTGTTTGCGCATCGTCAGCCACGGCAGCCATCGTCAGCTTCCAGTAGCCGGGTCCCTGTCTATGGGTTTTGTCAAGGTTGACTAAGCAGGTCACTAATTTGTGATCTGAATAGGCAACCACGAACATTTGTGGACAGCTTAACATGTCCCTATCCTTCTTTCTAACTAGAACGCTATCTAGGTACGATCTAGATGTTCCGCTGCGATTAGTCCACGTCCACAGTGGCACAGTCGGAAAATCTAGTCGATATCTATCGGCTAGGTCTAATCGGCCGATTAACTTTTGAGGCTGTTACACCCCCTCTATCGGGACATGCTCCCACATAGTCCCAACGTGTATCTAGGATTCCATTCCAGTCCCCCACTAACAGCAGGGAGCGAGACGTTTCCAGAAAAGTCTCTAGACGTTTGAAGACGTCTGGGCCGCGGTGTCCCGGATGGGGCATATGCGACCACCAGCCTGAAGGCTCCACCTTTACTACCGTTAACATCTAGGACCACCAGCCGACCCTCCGGGTCTAGATGTACCGTCTGTGTTACGAGGTCCAGGTGTTTCCGCAGCAAAACGGCAACCCCACCCCCACCTCCCGGCTGACAGAGAGATGCGTAGATCACAAAGTCGTCGAAGATGGGGGCCAGTTGTCGCTCGCTGTGGATCATGGACTCTCAAATGGCTACTACATCCATACTGTGCGACCTGAGGTCGTTTAAGAGTTTGCCCTGTTTCCAGGGCATCCCCAGGCCGCGTACATTCACACATCCAACTCTTATATTGGCCATGCTGGTGCTGAAAAGTTAAAAGAAGAGGAAAAGAAATCACTCACCTCTTCGTCTCCTGGGGACCAGGCTGCACAATTTCCATGGAGGTGTTGGAGGGATTGTTTGGTGGGGTGGTGGTCTCTTGCGGGGTGGGGACGGAGATGTTGGTGGGGAGGGGTTGGGTGGGACTGTGTTTGCAGTTTGGTTTGTTTTTGTGTGTTGCTGTTGTTGTTGTGATGGTGGTGGTGGTTGTGTTGTTGTGTTGGGTGTCGGCAGTAGTGCCTTTTTTAATGCAGTTAATTGAGGACAGGAAGCTCTCAGGTGACCACTGCTTAAACAGTGGTAACATGAAGGCCGCCTACCCTCAACAGAAATGTTTATGTAGGAATTTCCATCCAGAGGCACACGTTGTGGTATTCTAACTATCTGTTCTGGTCTCATTTGGACCAGAACTTCTAAGCTTGTACCGTTGAATATGCCCCTGGAGGACTTTCCTACCGAAATTACTGTCTTCATCAAAATTGATGAAACCAGCTATTATCCACCAGATGTTTACATTTGGTGTGATGGTTGTTATTTTTATTTTCTGGGTCCTTTTTCCCATGTATGTGGGGAAAAAGGTGTAGAGGGGGGACACAATTGGCGACACAGAATATTTCTGTGCCGTCAATTGGTCTTTCATTATTATTGATAAACTCCCGAAGAGTTTTCCCTTCTGTATGAAGCAATGTCCTTCATGGAGTTTCTTAGAACCAGCTCAATTTCATTTTGAGTTAATTGAGCTGGTTTTCTGGTGGTATTTGAGATTGTCCTACAAACTATGGTTTTCAGGACAGTGTCTCTACGCAATTCTTGGGGAAAAGTGATGCTAAAAACGCCCTTCTCCCCAAAAGTTATATATTGCTTGGCATCTCTTAGCAATTCTCCGGCATTAGAAATGTCAATCTGTGTATATAGTTCTGTATTTTGAACAGTTTGTGCAATGAATCCTTTTTTCTTTGTTTGTGGAGTTGTTCTTGTTGGTGTTGTTGTCATTATTGTTGCTGCTGTTGGTGTTGTTGTCATCATTGTTGCTGTTGTTGTTGTTGTCATTGTTGTCGTTGTTGTTGTTGTTGTTGTTGTTGTTGTCGTTGTTGTTGTTCTCAATTGCTTGATCTGTGGTTGCGGAATTCATATAGTTATAGCCATAGACATAGATATAGATATAGACATAGACATAGATATATATATAGACATAGATATAGACATAGATATAGACATAGATATAGACATAGATATAGATATAGACATAGATATAGATATAGATATAGATATAGACATAGATATAGATATAGACATAGATATAGATATAGATATAGACATAGATATAGATATAGACATAGATATAGATATAGATATAGATATAGACATAGATATAGATATAGATATAGATATAGATATAGATATAGATATAGACATAGACATAGATATAGATATAGATATAGATATAGATATAGACATAGATATAGATATAGATATAGATATAGATATAGATATAGACATAGATATAGACATAGACATAGACATAGACATAGATATAGATATAGTATAGAGATAGACATAGATATAGATATAGATATAGACATAGACATAGATATAGATATAGATATAGACATAGACATAGATATAGATATAGATATAGACATAGATATAGACATAGATATAGGTATAGACATAGATATAGATATAGATATAGATATAGACATAGACATAGATATAGATATAGACATAGATATAGACATAGATATAGATATAGACATAGATATAGACATAGATATAGATATAGATATAGATATAGATATAGATATAGATATAGACATAGACATAGATATAGACATAGATATAGATATAGATATAGACATAGATATAGATATAGATATAGATATGTATATAGACATAGATATAGACATAGATATAGACATAGATATAGATATAGATATAGATATAGACATAGACATAGATATAGACATAGATATAGACATAGATATAGATATAGATATAGATATAGACATAGACATAGATATAGACATAGACATAGATATAGACATAGATATAGATATAGATATAGACATAGATATAGATATAGACATAGATATAGATATAGATATAGACATAGATATAGATATAGATATAGATATAGACATAGATATATATATAGACATAGATATAGACATAGATATAGATATAGATATAGATATAGATATAGACATAGATATAGATATAGACATAGACATAGATATAGATATAGATATAGATATAGACATAGATATATATATAGACATAGATATAGATATAGATATAGATATAGATATAGATATAGACATAGACATAGATATAGATATAGATATAGATATAGACATAGATATAGACATAGATATAGATATAGATATAGACATAGACATAGACATAGATATAGATATAGATATAGATATAGACATAGATATATATATAGACATAGATATAGATATAGATATAGATATAGATATAGATATAGACATAGACATAGATATAGATATAGATATAGATATAGACATAGATATAGACATAGATATAGATATAGACATAGATATAGATATAGATATAGATATAGACATAGATATAGATATAGATATAGACATAGATATAGATATAGACATAGATATAGATATAGACATAGATATAGATATAGACATAGATATAGATATAGATATAGATATAGACATAGATATAGATATAGATATAGATATAGATATAGACATAGATATAGACATAGATATAGATATAGATATAGACATAGATATAGATATAGACATAGATATAGATATAGACATAGATATAGACATAGATATAGATATAGACATAGATATAGACATAGATATAGATATAGACATAGATATAGACATAGATATAGATATAGATATAGACATAGATATAGATATAGATATAGATATAGACATAGATATAGATATAGACATAGATATAGATATAGACATAGATATAGACATAGATATAGATATAGATATAGACATAGATATAGATATAGATATAGATATACATATAGACATAGATATAGATATAGACATAGATATAGATATAGACATAGATATAGACATAGATATAGATATAGATATAGATATAAACATAGACATAGACATAGATATAGATATAGACATAGATATAGACATAGATATAGATATAAACATAGATATAGACATAGATATAGATATAGATATAGACATAGATATAGACATAGATATAGACATAGATATAGATATAGATATAGATATAGATATAGATATAGATATAGATATAGACATATATATAGATATAGATATAGATATAGATATAGATATAGATATAGACATATATATAGATATAGATATAGATATAGATATAGATATAGATATAGATATAGACATATATATAGATATAGATATAGATATAGATATAGACATAGATATAGATATAGATATAGATATAGATATAGACATAGACATAGATATAGACATAGACATAGATATAGATATAGACATAGACATAGATATAGACATAGATATAGATATAGATATAGATATAGACATAGACATAGATATAGACATAGATATAGACATAGATATAGATATAGATATAGACATAGACATAGACATAGATATAGATATAGATATAGATATAGACATAGATATATATATAGACATAGATATAGATATAGATATAGATATAGACATAGATATAGATATAGATATAGACATAGACATAGGTATAGATATAGATATAGATATAGACATAGATATAGACATAGATATAGATATAGACATAGATATAGATATAGATATAGATATAGACATAGATATAGACATAGACATAGATATAGACATAGATATATATATAGACATAGATATAGATATAGATATAGATATAGACATAGATATAGACATAGATATAGATATAGACATAGATATAGATATAGATATAGACATAGACATAGATATAGACATAGACATAGATATAGACATAGATATAGACATAGATATAGACATAGACATAGACATAGATATAGACATAGATATAGATATAGATATAGATATAGATATAGATATAGACATAGATATAGATATAGATATAGATATAGATATAGACATAGACATAGACATAGATATAGATATAGATATAGACATAGATATAGACATAGATATAGATATAGATATAGATATAGACATAGATATAGATATAGATATAGATATAGACATAGATATAGATATAGACATAGACATAGATATAGACATAGATATAGACATAGATATAGACATAGACATAGATATAGACATAGACATAGATATAGACATAGATATAGACATAGATATAGATATAGATATAGACATAGATATAGATGTAGACATAGATATAGATATAGATATAGATATAGACATAGATATAGACATATATATAGATATAGATATAGATATAGATATAGACATAGATATAGATATAGATATAGATATAGATATAGACATAGACATAGATATAGACATAGACATAGATATAGATATAGACATAGACATAGATATAGACATAGATATAGATATAGATATAGATATAGACATAGACATAGATATAGACATAGATATAGACATAGATATAGATAGATATAGACATAGACATAGACATAGATATAGATATAGATATAGATATAGACATAGATATATATATAGACATAGATATAGATATAGATATAGATATAGACATAGATATAGATATAGATATAGACATAGACATAGGTATAGATATAGATATAGATATAGACATAGATATAGACATAGATATAGATATAGACATAGATATAGATATAGATATAGATATAGACATAGATATAGACATAGACATAGATATAGATATAGATATAGATATAGACATAGATATATATATAGACATAGATATAGATATAGATATAGATATAGATATAGATATAGACATAGACATAGATATAGATATAGATATAGATATAGACATAGATATAGACATAGATATAGATATAGACATAGATATAGATATAGATATAGATATAGACATAGATATAGATATAGATATAGACATAGATATAGATATAGACATAGATATAGATATAGACATAGATATAGATATAGACATAGATATAGATATAGATATAGATATAGATATAGACATAGATATAGATATAGATATAGATATAGATATAGACATAGACATAGACATAGATATAGATATAGATATAGACATAGATATAGATATAGACATAGATATAGATATAGACATAGATATAGACATAGATATAGATATAGACATAGATATAGACATAGATATAGATATAGACATAGATATAGACATAGATATAGATATAGATATAGACATAGATATAGATATAGATATAGATATAGACATAGATATAGATATAGACATAGATATAGATATAGACATAGATATAGACATAGATATAGATATAGATATAGACATAGATATAGATATAGATATACATATAGACATAGATATAGATATAGACATAGATATAGATATAGACATAGATATAGACATAGATATAGATATAGATATAGATATAGACATAGACATAGACATAGATATAGATATAGACATAGATATAGACATAGATATAGATATAGATATAGACATAGATATAGACATAGATATAGACATAGATATAGATATAGATATAGATATAGATATAGATATAGATATAGATATAGACATATATATAGATATAGATATAGATATAGACATAGATATAGATATAGATATAGACATAGATATAGATATAGACATAGATATAGATATAGACATAGATATAGATATAAACATAGATATAGACATAGATATATTTCTTTTATTTGCCACTAGGGCATCAAAAGTGGGACAAGTACAAAGGGGGGAGTTTACACAAAAAGGCGTCCTCAATAAGGAGGAGGCAATAACAAAATATAAAAATAAAATAAGATATAACAAAAAATAAAATTTTTAACAAAATCCTCAATAGAGAGGAGGCGCCTTGGGGGGTCGCACACACCCCCGAAAAAAGTGTGCAACCCTACTCCTCAGGAGCACAGAGAAGGGGTGCTCCCTTGGTCTTTCATCTTCCTCACCTATAGTCTGATGTAGAGTGAAGGCCCATTCACACGGGCCATTCTCGCCACTTTCACCCATCTTTCATAGAAACGGCTGGGGTGCAGCACCTCTCTCTCCATCCTGATCCTTCTTCCGAAATGATATCGGAAGAAACGGACCAGTTGTTGGCCAGAGAGAAAGGTGCCCGACCTCAGTCCTTTCAGACGCGTCCACCATACAACCTCTTTCGCCATGGCTATTACGCACAGAAACACCGCCTCTGCTTCATCTTTGAAGGGGGGAGGCGGCTTGATCATTACAATAGACTCGGTGGTCAACCGGATCGGTCCTACCCTTGACAGCAGTTGTTCGACATAGCCCCACAGATCGGCTACGCCCGAGCAGTGTACCAATGCGTGTGCAACGGTTTCCTCGTCGCACACGCATCTGGGACAGATCTTTTTGGCGGGGTCCCTACCCGGGCGCCCGTGTCTGTAGAGCCTTTCTCGAACGGGTAAAGCCCCTCGGTAGCACTGCCAGGCCAGGGACTTCTGGAAGTTGTCCATAGGTCCCGGGCTGAATGTCCTACCGAACAGGCTGGCCAGTTCGTCCTCCTCCATGTCTAGGGCTTCTCCGAGGGCGTCGTCGCACCTGCTGCGTACCAGCCCTCTATAGAATGTTGCGGTGGAGTCTCCACTGATAACCGGATCCGCCTGCCAGAGGGCGGTGAGCGCCTGGGCACACTCAGTGTGCCAGGCGCCCAGTTTTCTCGGTCTTTGCTTGACCCAGGATTGCAGCTCGGTGAGTGAGACGAGTCTGGGAAAGGTTCGTCTCACAAACGAGGCCCACACCGGTTGTCCGGTGAGGAATACGTAGAGGTGCCGTAGCCTTAATGCGTGTTTACGCATCATTAGCCACGGCATCCCCAGCCCTCCTTTCGAAGGGTGTTGACAGCAGATGGATCTCCTCACCATAGGAGCCCGCCTCTTCCAAAGGAATTGGAAGAGCGCGCGCTCCATCTTGGTGAGGGTTTCCCTTGGGCAGGGCACTACGGTCAGGCGGTAGTAGATGACGGACGCTATGTAGGTGTTCGCCACCTCCGCCCGACCTTTCAGGGATAGTTTGCAACTGGCCCACTTCTGGGTCAGTGCAAACACCCTGATAGATATAGATATAGACATAGATATAGACATAGATATAGACATAGAAATAGATATAGATATAGATATAGATATAGATATAGATATAGACATATATATAGATATAGATATAGATATAGACATAGATATAGATATAGATATAGACATAGATATAGATATAGACATAGATATAGATATAGACATAGATATAGATATAAACATAGATATAGACATAGATATAGATATAGATATAGACATAGATATAGATATAAACATAGATATAGACATAGATATAGATATAGATATAGACATAGATATAGACATAGATATAGACATAGATATAGATATAGATATAGATATAGATATAGATATAGATATAGACATATATATAGATATAGATATAGATATAGATATAGATATAGATATAGACATATATATAGATATAGATATAGATATAGATATAGATATAGATATAGACATATATATAGATATAGATATAGATATAGATATAGACATAGATATAGATATAGATATAGATATAGACATAGACATAGATATAGACATAGACATAGATATAGATATAGACATAGACATAGATATAGATATAGACATAGATATAGATATAGATATAGACATAGACATAGATATAGACATAGATATAGACATAGATATAGATATAGACATAGACATAGACATAGATATAGATATAGATATAGACATAGATATATATATAGACATAGATATAGACATAGATATATATAAGTTTCTTTTATTTGCCACTAGGGCATCAAAAGTGGGACAAGTACAAAGGGGGGAGTTTACACAAAAAGGCGTCCTCAATAAGGAGGAGGCAATAACAAAATATAAAAATAAAATAAGATATAACAAAAAATAAAATTTTTAACAAAATCCTCAATAGAGAGGAGGCGCCTTGGGGGGTCGCACACACCCCCGAAAAAAGTGTGCA
Source organism: Eledone cirrhosa (assembly GCA_964016885.1). Classification (NCBI taxonomy): domain Eukaryota; kingdom Metazoa; phylum Mollusca; class Cephalopoda; order Octopoda; family Eledonidae; genus Eledone; species Eledone cirrhosa. The sequence goes on from OZ024740.1 coordinate 12,334,590, forward strand.
ACCCTTGTCCTCAGGAGCACAGAGAGGGGGTGCTCCCTCGTTCCTTCCTCTTTTCCACCTACAGGCTTATGTAAAGAGAAGGCCCATTCACACGGGCCATTCTCGCCACTTTCACCCACCTTTCATAAAAACGACTGGGGTGCAGCACCTCTCTCTCCATCCTGATCCTTCTTCCGAAATGATATCGGAAGAAACGGACCAGTTGTTGGCCAGAGAGAAAGGTGCCTGACCTCAGTCCTTTCAGACGCGTCCACCATACAACCTCTTTCGCCATGGCTATTACGCACAGAAACACCGCCTCTGCTTCATCTTTGAAGGGGGGAGGCGGCTTGATCATTACAATAGACTCGGTGGTCAACCGGATCGGTCCCACCCTTGACAGCAGTTGTTCGACATAGCCCCACAGATCGGCTACGCCCGAGCAGTGTACCAATGCGTGTGCAACGGTTTCCTCGTCGCACACGCATCTGGGACAGATCTTTTTGGCGGGGTCCCTACCCGGGCGCCCGTGTCTGTAGAGCCTTTCTCGAACGGGTAAAGCCCCTCGGTAGCACTGCCAGGCCAGGGACTTCTGGAAGTTGTCCATAGGTCCCGGGCTGAATGTCCTACCGAACAGGCCGGCCAGTTCGTCCTCCTCCATGTCTAGGGCTTCTCCGAGGGCGTCGTCGCACCTGCTGCGTACCAGCCCTCTATAGAATGTTGCGGTGGAGTCTCCACTGATAACCGGATCCGCCTGCCAGAGGGCGGTGAGCGCCTGGGCACACTCAGTGTGCCAGGCGCCCAGTTTTCTCGGTCTTTGCTTGACCCAGGATTGCAGCTCGGTGAGTGAGACGAGTCTGGGAAAGGTTCGTCTCACAAACGAGGCCCACACCGGTTGTCCGGTGAGGAATACGTAGAGGTGCCGTAGCCTTAATGCGTATTTACGCATCATTAGCCACGGCATCCCCAGCCCTCCTTTCGAAGGGTGTTGACAGCAGATGGATCTCCTCACCATAGGAGCCCGCCTCTTCCAAAGGAATTGGAAGAGCGCGCGCTCCATCTTGGTGAGGGTTTCCCTTGGGCAGGGCACTACGGTCAGGCGGTAGTAGATGACGGACGCTATGTAGGTGTTCGCCACCTCCGCCCGACCTTACAGGGATAGTTTGCAACTGGCCCACTTCTGGGTCAGTGCAAACACCCTGTTCGTAATCTCCGCCCAGTTTTTCTTCACCTGGAGGTCCGGTCCGAACCAGACCCCGAGCAACTTCACCGGGCCCTCCGTCCAGCGTCCGACGAAGCCATCGGAGGGCATCGGTCTGCCCCTCCACGTGCCGAGTTGCAAACCGATCGACTTGTCCCGGTTCAGCTTAGCCCCTGTGAACCTTTCGTACTCCTCCAGTAAGGTGCCGACTGCCTCGATTTCGGAGGCCGTCGACACCATTACTGTCACGTCATCGGCGTAGGCCGACACCGCTTTCCGCAATCCCGGTTCCAAAGGGATGCCCTGCAACAACTCCAACTTCCGCAGTAGTGGCTCGAGAGTCAACACATACAGAAGTGAGGAGAGAGGGCACCCTTGTCGGATGGACCGCGCGATTTTGAACGGCTCCGAGAGGTTAGCCGTTCACCTTGACCCTAGAGCAGATGCGGTCGCTGTGCATAGCAGTGATCCAGCCCCTGAAAACGGGTCCGAAGCCTGCCGCCGCTAGCACCGCATCCAGGTAACCATGGTCGACACTATCGAACGCCTTAGATTGATCCAAGTTGATCAGAGCCCCACCAAAGCCGGGTTCGTTCCCAACCCTCTCTATGATGTATCGCATGAGGTGGAGGTTGTCATGGATGGACCTGGACGGGATAGCGCATGTCTGCGCATCTCCCACCAGGTTGCCCACGACAAGCGCCAACCTCTTTGCTAGCACCTTGGCCAAAATCTGTAACTCTGTATTTAGCAGAGTTATGGGCCTGAAGTTACTTATTTCGTCCCCCTTGTTCTCGTCCTTCCTCACTAGCGTGACTACGCCCTTGGTCACAGTACAGGGAATTCTCCCGTTCTGTTGCCAGTTGCAGTAGACCGCCTCGAGGAGATCGGGGAACAAGTCCGGCATAGCTAGATATAATTCGTAAGGAAGACCATCGAGACTCGGGGATTTGCGTTTGCCGCATTGGCTCAGCACGTCCTCTATCTCAGCGGCCGAAATCGGCTCCTCGCAGGACTTCGCCTCCCTGTCCGAGAGACGCGGCAGGCCGTCGAGGTATGGACCGAAGTCCACGTTCCCAACCGGCTCCCCGCCCCTCCCGAACAGTCGGGCAAAGTGCCTTTGAAAGGCCTCACACATCTGCTTAGGCTCAAGAATCGCCCGTCCATCCAGGTCTCGCAAAGACCGGATGGTGGATTTAGTTCCACTGTTGGCCTCTGTCACGCGGGCCCAGCTAACAGCTTTGGTCCCCTCGTTCCCTAGAGCACGTATTTTACTTCGGACAACGCAGCCTTCGTGCTTCGCGTCGAAAAACTGGCTCAAAGCCGTTCTCGACGCTAGCACTCTGGCCACGTCGTCGCTTCTAATTGCCTCTTCTACTCTATCTATTAACTCCCTTTCCTTCCTATTCCTATCCGCAGCTAGAACCTTACTAAATTCTATCGAGACTACTCTAATCTCTCTCTTTAGAGATACCCACCACCTGCTGTTGACGATCGCTCCAGTCAACCGTTCCTTAACTAACGTACTAATCCGATCCCTGTAAGCTCTACTTGCCGGCAAGGACAAGTTGAGCTTCCAGTAACCGGGGCCCTGTCTATGCGTTCTATCAAGGTTGACCATGCAGGTCACCAGCTTGTGGTCTGAATAGCCAACCATGAGCATTTCTGGACAACTTAAAAAGTCCCTGTCCTTATTTCTAACTAAAAATCTATCTAGGTACGACCTAGATGATCCACTGCGATTTGACCAAGACCAGGTTGGCACTGTCGGAAAATCTTGTCGAAATCTATCGGCCAGGTCAAATCGGCCGAGTAACCCCTTGAGGCTGTTGCACCCCTCTCTATCGGGACATGCCCCTGCATAATCCCAACGTGCATCCAGGATACCATTCCAATCCCCCACTAAAAGCAGGGAACGAGACGTCCCTAAAAAAGACTCCAGACGCTGGAAAAAGTCGGGCCGCTCTGTCCCAAAAGGGGCATATGCGGCTACCAGCCTAAAGGCTCCACCTTCACCACTGCCAAGGTCCAGCACCACCAGTCGACCCCCTGGGTCCAAGTGAACTATCTGTGTTGCAAGGCCCAGATGTTTTTGCAGCAGAACGACAACCCCACCCCCACCTCCGGGCTGACAGAGAGATGCGTGCATCTCAAAGTCGTCAAAGGTGGGGGCTAGCTGCCGCATGCTGCTGATCCGGGCCTCGCAGATAACCATCACATTTATAGATTGTGACCTGAGGTCATTTAGAAGCATTGCTTGCTTCCAAGATGAGCCCAGGCCACGCGCATTTAGACACCCTACTCTTAGCACAGCCATGTTGGTGGTAAGGAGAAAAGGCACTTACCTCTCTGCGTCCCGGGAAACGGGCCGCTCAATTTCCATGCTGGTTGGGGATGGGTTGTTGGGTGGGGTGGTGGTTTGTGGAAGTGAAGGGGCATCGGTGTGTTGTGGGGTTGGGGTGTTTGTGGTTGAGTGGGTGTCTGGGTGGGGTGGGGGGTGAAATTTTTTAGGATGACGCGGTTGATTGGTTTGGCGCAGGGGGGGGGGGGGGGGGGGGGCACGTCCTCCGTGGAATTAATTTCAGTGTTTTATACAAGTACATTAGGACTTTTATCATTTTTAAAGTTAGGCCCTTCAGTTTGGACCGAAGGGTTTGCTGAAATTGTTTTCCGTAATTCTTTGTTGTCTGTGTTCATGTATGTATATTGTAAGGTCTTTTTTTGTGTAGCAGTTAGTGTTGTGTGACAGGGAGGGGTGGTTTGTGTGTAGTTTGTGTTCTCTTGGGGAGGGTTAAAGTTAACGTGTCTGTGGTGCGTCTCCTCTTCTTTCTTTTTACTTGTTGGAAGGGATCTTTTTCGTCTTGCGACGAAAGGGGTTCGTCTTCCTTGTTGGGTGGGAGGGGTATGTTTTCTGGTAGTGTTTGCGGTGTGTGTGTTTTTGTATTTGTTTTGGGTGGGGAGGGATTGGGTGGGACAGTATTCTGTGTTATTTTTTCACGTGTTTGTTGTTGTTGTTGTGGTGGTGGTGGTGGTGGTGGTGGTGGTGGTTTTGTTGGTTTTTGTTGTTGTTGTGGTTGTTTTTGTTGTTGTTGTTGGGGTGGTGTTGGTGTTGGTAGCAGTGTTTTTTTCTGTGTGAGCTGGGGACAGGCAGCCCTCAGGTGACCTCTATTGCCACAGAGGTAACAGGAGGGACGCCTACCCTCCACAATAATGTTAAGGTGGGTACGGTCATCCAGCATGACGCGCTCAGGGATTTGGGCGATACGTTCTGGCCTTATTTGGGTCAGAACTTCGATGCTCGTTCCACTGAACGCGTCGCCGGATGCCTTCCCTATTGAAATGAGGTTGTCCTCGTCTAAATTGAGGAAACCGGTTAGTAACCATCAGTAGTTCATGTTTGGGGTGATGGTGGTTATCCATATCCTCTGGTTTTTTTTACCTATGTAGGTGGGGAAGAAGGTGTGGTGTGTGGACCGAATTGGCGACACAGAGTATTTTTTCGTCGCCAATTCGTCTTTCATCAATATGGATAAACTCCCATAGAGTTTATCCTTTTGTATGAAAGTGATGTCTCTCATCGCTTCTTTCAGTACTAACTGAATTTCAGCTTGAGATGGATGTGCTGGTTTTTTTGTTTTATTTAAAATTGTACGGAATACGACAGTTCGTAATTCCGTCTGTTTTTTTAGTTCTGGAGGTGAATTTATAGAAAACGAACCGTTTTCGCCAAAAGATACATATTTCTTGGCTTTTTCCAGCATTTCTTTTGCTTTTGAAATATCTTCCAGCACATACGTGACTGATAATTTAGCCGTTTGTGCAAAAGATATTTTGTTTTCGTTGTTGGTGTTTGTATTGTTTTGTTTCTCGTCGTTTGAGTTGTTTTCATCTTTGTTGTTGTTGTCTTTCTCGTTTGGTGTGTGGATACTTGTGACGTTTGTGTTGTTGTTGTTTTTGTTGTCTTTATTGTTGCTGTTGTTGTTGTTGTTGTTTTCAATTTCTTGTATAGTTGTGGCTACATCTAGTGGTCGGTCAACAGGTGAAGACAATTCTTCCTCTCTCTGACCTCTGCCTTTGGCATCTGCTGCTGTGACAGTGGCAGAGGGAAGCTGTGAGTATGACTGCCCCTTTCCTTCTTTGATTGATGGTGGAGATGCTTCAGCCATTATAGATATAGACATAGATATAGATATAGATATAGACATAGACATAGATATAGACATAGATATAGACATAGATATAGATATAGATATAGATATAGATATAGACATAGACATAAATATAGACATAGTCACAAACATATACACAGACACAGACGCATGCGCAGATAGGAAAACGTACCACAGAAAGACAAGATGGAGTAAACGGAATAAGACCAAAGAGAATAGGAGACTCAGAGAAGAACAAATAGTCATTAAGAAGGTCACAAAAGGTGTGACGAAAGAACTTTTAGTGAATTGGTCACAGGGTTATTTACTTTGGTAAACACCACTGCAGAACAACCACTAATTAAATTCGATACAGATATAATAAGGTTAACAAACTCGCTCGTGAGTGAACTGGCCGAGAGCCGGTCGCCAAATAAGCTAAGATGTCTCTTTTCTCCCTCCTTTATAATCCCTAGACCGGAAGTTCAAGGAATCTTCTAGAATTCAACGGGAAGTAACTCCAATTAGATTTTTCTCCCCGGGCAAGGTGACGTTAGTCACTACAAACTAATCAATAACTAATTATAATAAAGCTGAAGTGAAGTCAACAGTGTGAGTGTTTCTATTGGCACCATGCCCTCCTCCTCCTCAAATGTAACAATATCTGGTTCAACACACGGTTTACATAACAAATACAGACTCACCCCCTACACACACATCCCCCTTCACCCCACCACCCACCCCCACTCTATTCCACCTACACACTCTTCCACCACATTCTCTCCCTCACCCTACCTCCCACCCCTCACGCTGTCACTCATTCTCTCCATTAATTAATTCATTCATTTACTCTTTAATTAATTGATATATTTATTCAACTTTCAGACCCCCCCCCCCCCCCCCCTCTCTCCCCCCACATTACCCCACCCACCCAACTCCTCTCTACCCCCACCCACACTATCTCCCCACCCTACACCACCCTAGCCCACCCACCAGTTCCTCTCTACCCCCACCACACCCTTTCCCTCAACCTACCCCACCCACCCAACTCCTCTCTACTCCCACCCACCCTACTCCTCTCTACCCCCACCCACACTCTTTCTCTCAACCTACCCCACCCACCCTACTCCTCTCTACCCCCACCCACACTCTTTCCCTCAACCTACCCCACCCACCCAACTCCTCTCTACTCCCACCCACCCTACTCCTCTCTACCCCCACCCACACTCTTTCTCTCAACCTACCCCACCACCCAACTCCTCTCTACCCCCACCCACACTCTTTCTCTCAACCTACCCCACCCACCCTACTCCTCTCTACCCCCACCCACACTCTTTCGCTCAACCTACCCCACCCACCCAACTCCTCTCTACCCCACCCACCCAACTCTTCTCTACCCCCACCCACCCTCTTTCATCCTTACGGGGTCAATACAATAAAGTACCAGTAATACACTGTGTATTTGCTGGCCTTGTGCCTAAAGTAGAAACAATTATAAATATTATTTCTTTTTATATTTATCATTTTTATTTCTTTCTCCCCCTCTTCCTTTCTCTCTCTCTCTCTCTCTCTCTCTCTCTCTCTCTCTCTTTATCTATCTATCTGTCTATTTATCTGTCTGTCTGTCAGCCTCTCTCGCTCTCTCTCTCTCTCTCTCTCTATCTATCTGTCTGTCTGTCAGCCTCTCTCGCTCTCGCTCTCTCTCTCTCTCTCTCTCTCTCTCTCTCTCTCTCTCTCTCTCTCTATCTGTCTGTCTGTCAGCCCCTCTCGCACTCTCTCTCTCACTCTCTCTCTCTCTCTCTCTCTCTCTCTCCCTCTCTCTCTCTCTATCTATCTATCTATCTCTCTATCTGTCTGTCTGTCAGGCCCCCTCTCTCTCTCTATATATATATAAAGAGAGAGAGGTACCTATCCCTTTCACCTTGCCATCAATCACTGACCTAACCTTATCAAGTCTCTTGATACACACGCACATATGCACACACACACACGCACATATGCACACACACACACACACTCACACACACAGTCACACACACACACACACGCACATATGCACACACACACACGCACTCACACACACAGTCACACACACACACACGCACATATGCAC
>OZ024740.1:12344530-12357030 GCA_964016885.1 Eledone cirrhosa
ACACACACACACACGTAGTTACACACACACACACACACGTAGCTACACACAGACACGCACACACGTAGCTACACACGCACGTAGCTACACACACACGTAGCTACACACACACACACACACACACACCGTAGCTACACACACACACACACGTAGCTACACACACACACACACGTAGCTACACACACACACACACGTAGCTACACACACACACACATAGCTACACACACATTGGCTGATCCTGCAGCCTGTTTCCTTACACTTCTCTCTCTGTAGTCAGTTCCTGAAGCAGGCAAAAATATGTTATTGAGTACATTTTGTGTCATTCTTTAAAACTAACAGTTACACACACACACACATACATACATATACACACACATACACACATACACACACACATATACACATACACATACTCACACACATATAAACACACACGCATACATACACAAACAAAGAGACATAAAAACATACACACATATACACACACAAACACATGTATGTCTCTCTATCCATCTACCATGTTTGTGTGTGTATGTGTATGTGTGTGTGTGTGTATGTAGGTGTGTGTGTTTGTGTGTGTGTGTGTGTATGTGAATGTGTGTGTTTGTGTGTGTGTGTGTGTGTGTGTGTGTATGTAAGTGTGTGTGTGTTTGTATATGTGTGTGTGTGTATGTATGTGAATGTGTGTGTTTGTGTGTGTGTATGTAAGTGTGTGTGTGTTTGTATATGTGTGTGTGTGTGTGTGTCCGTCTCGTTTCTTGCCATCTTTATCGTCACACACTCTCTTTCTATCTCTCCCTCCCTCCCTCCCTCCCTCCCTCTCTCTGTCTCTCTCTCTCTATCCTTCTCTCTCTCCCTCTATCTCTCTCTACCTCTCTCTCTTTCCTACATCAGTCCTGCTACTTCTACTCAGTTTCTCCTCTATACATACATGCACGCACACACATACATGTACACATACACACATACACGTACACATACACATACACAGACACACATACACGTACATATACACAGACACACATACATGTACACATTCACACATAATGTACACATACACACACACACACATACACGTACACAGACACACACACATGCACACATACACACACACACACATACATGTACACATTCACAGACACACATACATGTACACATACACACATACATGTACACATACACAGACACACATACATGTACACATACACACATACATGTACACATACACAGACACACATACATGTACACATACACAGATACACATACATGTACACATACACACACACACACATGTACACATACACATACACACATACATGTACACATACACAGACACACATACATGTACACATACACAGATACACACACATGTACACATACACACACACACACATGTACACATACACAGACACACATACATGTACACATACACAGACACACATACATGTACACATACACAGACACACATACATGTACACATACACACATACATGTACACATACACAGACACACACACATGTACACATACACAGACACACACACATGTACACATACACAGACACACACACATGTACACATACACAGACACACATACATGTACACATACACACATACACACATGTACACATGCACAGACACACACACATGTACACATACACAGACACACATACATGTACATATACACACATACACACATGTACACATGCACAGACACACACACATGTACACATACACAGACACACATACATGTACACATACACAGACACACATACATGTACACATACACAGACACACATACATGTACACATACACAGACACACATACATGTACACATACACAGATACACACACATGTACACATACACACACACACACATGTACACATACACAGACACACACACATGTACATATACACAGACACACATACATGTACACATACACACATACATGTACACATACACAGACACACACACATGTACACATACACAGACACACACACATGTACACATACACAGACACACACACATGTACACATACACAGACACACACACATGTACACATACACAGACACACATACATGTACACATACACAGACACACACACATGTACATATACACAGACACACATACATGTACACATACACATACACACATGTACACATGCACAGACACACACACATGTACACATACACAGACACACACACATGTACACATACACAGACACACATACATGTACACATACACAGACACACATACATGTACACATACACAGACACACACACATGTACATATACACAGACACACATACATGTACACATACACATACACACATGTACACATGCACAGACACACACACATGTACACATACACAGACACACACACATGTACACATACACAGACACACACACATGTACACATACACAGACACACATACATGTACACATACACAGACACACACACATGTACACATACACAGACACACATACATGTACACATACACACATACATGTACACATACACAGACACACACACATGTACACATACACAGACACACACACATGTACACATACACACATACACACATGTACACATGCACAGACACACACACATGTACACATACACAGACACACACACATGTACACATACATGTATTTATAATAGCGATGATTTTTTGGACTGCGCATGCACATTATATAGAACACATGCACACACAACTGAATTCACAAACACACGTTTGAACATACACACTCATATGTTACATACGACATATATATATACACACATATTATATACCACATTATACACACATATTATATACGACATATAAATACACACGCTCGACACACCTGTCTGATTTCACGGACATATAACCGCGCTATGTCTATACATTCATGTACACACAAACACACACACGCAGACGCACACACACACCCTCATATTCGGATTTAACCAGTTTAAACTAGTTAGCCCATTGTTCAGCAGAGAACTCGATACTTGGGATAGTAGAGTGTAAATATAGGAGAGTTAACGTCCGACGGTCGAGCTCTTGCCTTTTCCACAGCAAATTTCAGAATCTGGAATTTGCTGTTTATGTGTGTAGTGTATGGTGTGTGTAGTGTGTAGTGTGTAGTGTGTAGTGTGTAATGTATGGTGTGTGTAGTGTGTAGTGTGTAGTGTGCTTAGGAATATTTAGGAATATGTATTTCATCCGGGTTTTTTCTGTGCGATATGGAGAAGTGTTTGTTGATTTTAACAGGTCGAGTGACTATGTAGAACCTCCTTAAGCCGTTGTCACTGTTCTCCAGCCCCCGGGGAGCCCAGATCCGACAATCTCTCTTTGTCACTGTTCTCCAGCCCCCGGGGAGCTCACATCCGAAATCTCCCTTTGTCATTGTTCTCCAGCCCCCGGGGAGCTCACATCCGACAATCTCCCTTTGTCACTGTTCTCCAGCCCCTGGGGAGCCCACACCCGACAGACACATGATCCAATACGTTTCAAACAAGAAGTATCTAAGACGGTAGTCTCCTCATAGACAAATGGTTAAGAAGTTATCTTCGTAAACCCTTGGTCGCAGTTATGATCCCACTACATGTTACGTTGGGCAAATATCATTTACCATAGCATCCGGCTGGTCCATGCATTGGTAGCATAATTTGATAGACGGAAACTGGACACCAGCATTGAGGACAGTCAGGCGGACTGTACCAGTAATTCAAAAGGAACAGCTTTATCCATACACTGTGACAAACTGAATCTCCCCGAATCTCCTCGAATCTTCCCGAATCTCCCCTAATCTCTCCGAATCTCCCCGAATACCCCCTGAATATTCCCGAATCTCCCTGAATCTCCTTAAATATCTCCGAATCTCCCTGATTTTCCTCGAATCTTCCCCAAATATTCCTGATACTCCCCAAATATCTTAGAATCTCCTCGATTCTCCCCGAATCTCTCCGAATATTTCCGAATCACCCCGAATCTCCTCGATTCTCCACGAATCTCTCCGAATCTCCTCGAATCTTTCCGAATCCTCCCGAATCTCTCCGAATCTTCCCGAATCTTACCGAATCTCCCCGAATCTCCCCTAATCTCCTTGAATTTCCCTGAATCTCCCTAAGAATTATGTAAAATGTACACATGTCTTGTGCAATGCTCGGCTACATACATTTAATTTCATGAACAGACAGTCTTGTGGATCGAACAAGTGGAACATCCATCGTCTAATTCGACGGAGGCTCATTCCGAGCGTCGGCTGAAAACTTTATAGGCTGATCAAGATACACTCATGGAATGACCAAAGGAGGTTTATTTTTCAAAATAGTCCCTGGAAAGAAACAATGCAGTTATTAATAAGAAGAGTTGAAATTAATGCATGTAAGATTTCACAGCTCTAACATCACTCCTTCATAGTCAGCCTATGAACTTTTCAGTCCACCTTCGTAGAACGACATAGATATGGTCTCTTCGTTTTTTTAAAAAGAAGACTGAGAGTATTTTGAGTTAGATTTCGTTGCTACTTTCAGCGGATTGAGTGATGAACTATGAGTATATCTGGTTAATTGCAGTGCAGTGCATTATACTACACTACATACGAGGTAAAACAACATGCACTGACAGGCATCACAACTGCTGTTAACTGCATACAAATGTTACAGCAATAATCCTAAACATTCGTCTGAATCCGTGCAGTGAATAAGACAGCAAGAGCTGCACTCACGTGTGCAGATAGTTGCAGCTCAGTGCTGCTGTACTGAGATGCACTGACGTGCAACCAACAGAAATACGGTGCACTACACAATGTTATACCTTTGTCAGCAGAATGTGTTCACCTGTCCGTGAAGCTTGCAATGTAATGTGAAGTTTATATACACATAGAAGTGCGTGTGTGTGGCTGTGTGGCTGTGTGTGGCTGTGTGTGGCTGTGTGTGGCTGTGTGTGGATGTGTGTGGATGTAGCTGTGTGTGGCTGTGTGTGGCTGTGTGTGGATGTGGCTGTGTGTGGCTGTGTGTGGATGTGTGTGGTTGTGTGTGTGGTTGTGTGTGGCTGTGTGTGGCTGTGTGTGGCTGTGTGTGGCTGTATGGCTGTGTGTGTGTGTGGCTGTGTGTGGCTGTGTGTGGCTGTATGGCTGTGTGTGTGTGTGGCTGTGTGTGGCTGTGTGTGGCTGTGTGTGGCTGTATGGCTGTGTGTGTGTGTGTGGCTGTGTGTGGCTGTGTGCGGCTGTGTGCGGCTGTGTGGCTGTATGGCTGTGCGGCTGTGTGGCTGTGTGTGGCTATGTGTGGTTGTGTGTGGCTGTGTGCGGCTGTGTGTGGCTGTATGTGTGTGTGGCTGTGTGTGGATGTGTGTGGTTGTGTGTGTGGTTGTGTGTGGCTGTGTGTGGCTGTGTGAGTGGTTGTGTGTGTGGCTGTGTGTGTGTGTGTCTCTGTGCGTGTGTGTGTGAGGCACTGTGTGTGTGTGTGTGTGGTGGTGTGTGTGTGTGTCTATGTGTGTGTGTATGGCTGTGTGTGTTGTTGTGTGTGTGTGGCTGTGTGTGGCTGTGTGTGGCTGTGTGTGGCTGTGTGTGGCTGTGTGTGGCTGTGTGTGGCTGTGTGTGTGTGGATGTGTGCGGCTGTGTGTGGCTGTGTGTAGCTGTGTGTGGCTGTGTGTGGCTGTGTGTGGCTGTGTGTGGCTGTGTGTGTGGCTGTGTGGCTGTGTGTGGCTGTGTGTGTGGCTGTGTGTGGCTGTGTGTGTGGCTGTGTGGCTGTGTGTGGCTGTGTGTGGCTGTGTGTGGCTGTGTGTGGCTGTATGTGGCTGTGTGTGGCTGTGTGTGTGGCTGTGTGTGGCTGTGTGTGTGGCTGTGTGTGGCTGTGTGTGTGGCTGTGTGTGGTTGTGTGTGGCTGTGTGTGGTTGTGTGTGTGGCTATGTGGCTGTGTGTGGCTGTGTGTAGCGGTGTGTGGCTGCGTGTGGCTGTGTGTGGCTGTGTGCGGCTGCGTGTAGCTGTGTGTGGCTGTGTGTGGCTGTGTGTGGCTGTGTGTGTGTGTGTGGCTGTGGCTGTGTGTGGTTGTGTGTGGCTGTGTGTGTGGCTGTGTGTGGTTGTGTGTGTGGCTATGTGGCTGTGTGTAGATGTGTGTGGCTGTGTGTGGCTGTGTGTGGCTGTGTGTGGCTGTGTGTGTGTGTGTGGCTGTGGCTGTGTGTGGTTGTGTGTGGCTGTGTGTGGCTGTGTGGCTGTGTGTGGCTGTGGCTGTGTGTGGTTGTGTGTGGCTGTGTGTGTGGCTGTGTGTGGTTGTGTGTGTGGCTATGTCGCTGTGTGTAGATGTGTGTGGTTGTGTGTGGCTGTGTGTGGCTGTGTGTGTGGCTGTGTGTGTGAGTGGCTGTGTGTGGCTGTGTGTGGCTGTGTGTGGCTGTGTGTGGCTATATGTCGTTGTGTGTGTGTGTGTGTGGCTGTGTGTGGCTGTGTGTGGCTGTGTGTGGCTATATGTCGTTGTGTGTGTGTGTGTGTGGCTGTGTGTGGCTGTGTGTGGCTGTGTGTGGCTGTGTGTGTGGCTGTGTGTGGCTGTGTGCGGCTATGTGTGGCCGTGTGTGGCTGTGTGTGGCTGTTTGTGTGGCTGTGTGTGGCTGTGTGTAGCTGTGTGAGGCTGTGTGTGGCTGTGTGTGGCTGTGTGCGGCTGTGTGTGGATGTGTGTGGCTATATGTCGTTGTGTGTGTGGCTGTGTGTGGCTGTGTGTGGCTGTGTGTGTGTCTGTGTGTGAGTGTGTGTGTGAGTCACTATGTGTGTGTGTGTGTGTGGCGGTGTGTGTGAGTGGCTGTGTGTGGCTATGTGTGGCTGTGTGCGGCTGTGTGTGGCTGTGTGTGGCTGTGTGTGTATCTGTGTGTGAGTGTGTGTGTGAGTCACTATGTGTGTGTGTGTGTGTGGCGGTGTGTGTGTGTGTCTATGTGTGTGTGTATGGCTGTGTGTGTTGTTGTGTGTGTGTGGCTGTGTGTGGCTGTATGTAGGGCTGTGGCTGTGTGTGGCTGTGTTTGGCTGTGTGTGTGTGTGTGTGTGTGGCTGTGTGTGGCTGTGTGTGTGTGTGGCTGTGTGTGGCTGTGTGTGGCTGTTTGTGGCTGTGTGTGTGTGGCTGTGTGTGGCTGTGTGTGGCTGTGTGTGTGTGTGGCTGTGTGAGGCTGTGTGTGTGGCTGTGTGTGTGTGTGGCTGTGTGTGGCTGTGTGTGGCTGTGTGTGGCTGTGGGTGTCTGTGTGTGGCTGTGTGGCTGTGTTTGGTTGTGTGTGGTTGTGTGTGGCTGTGTGTGTGGCTGTGTGGCTGTGTGTGGCTGTGTGTGGCTGTGTGTGGCTGTGTGTGGCTGTGTGTGTGGCTGTGTGGCTGTGTGTGGCTGTGTGTGGCTGTGTGTGTGGCTGTGTGTGGCTGTGTGTGGCTGTGTGTGTGGCTGTGTGTGGCTGTGGGTGTCTGTGTGTGGCTGTGTGGCTGTGTGTGGCTGTGTGTGGCTGTGGGTGTCTGTGTGTGGCTGTGGGTGTCTGTGTGTGGCTGTGTGGCTGTGTTTGGTTGTGTGTGGTTGTGTGTGGCTGTGTGTGGCTGTGTGTGTCTGTGTGTGTCTGTGTGGCTGTGTGTGGCTGTGTGGCTGTGTGTGTCTGTGTGGCTGTGTGTGGTTGTGTGTGGCTGTGTGTGTCTGTGTGTGTCTGTGTGGCTGTGTGTGGCTGTGTGGCTGTGTGTGTCTGTGTGGCTGTATGTGGTTGTGTGTGGCTGTGTGTGTCTGTGTGGCTGTGTGTGGTTGTGTGTGGCTGTGTGGCTGTGTGTGGCTATATGTGGTTGTGTGTGTGTGTGGATGTGTGTGGCTGTGTGTAACTATGTGTGTGTGTGGCTGTGTGTGTGTGTGTGGCTCTGTTGCTGTGTGTAGGTGTGTGTCTGTGTGTAGCTTTGTGTAGCTGTGTGTGGCTGTGTGTGGCTGAGTGTGGCTGTGTAGGGCTGTGTGTGTGTGTGGCTGTGTGTGACTGTGTGTGGCTGTGTGTCTGTGTGTGGCTGTGTGGCAGTGTGCGTGTGTGGCTGTGTGTGGCTGTGTATTTGTGTATGACTGTGTGGCTGTGTGTATGTGGCTGTGTGTTTGTGGCTGTGTGTGGCTGTGTATGTCTGTGTGTGTGTGGTTGTGTGTGTCTGGCTGTGTCGCTGTGTGTGTGTGGCTGTGTGTGGCTGTGTGTGACTGTGTGTGTGTGGCTTTATGATTGTGGCTGTGTGTGGCTGTGTATGTCTGTGTGTGTGTGGCTGTGGCTGTGTGTGTCTGTGTGTGGCTGTGTGTGGCTCTGTGTGCGTGGCTGTGTGTGGCTGTGTGTGTGGCTGTGTGTGGCTGTGTATAGCTGTGTGTGGTTGTGTGTGAGTCTAATACTGGATTCCGATCGTGTGAATGTATACACATATACACATCAATATATGTATACATATGTATATGTATGTATATATATGAATGTATATATATACATATATAATGCGTGTATATATATGTGTGTATATATATGAGATGACCCCTTAGCCTTTGTCAAGGCAGAATTCTAGGAGAAGGAAAACTCTTATATAACACCTGCAACTCTGATGGTATCCAATGATGTTGACTTGTTCCTCTTTTTGGTAAATATCATCTTGGTTAAGAGAGTGGGACTGGCTTTGTGCAGTGCCTTTGCTCACTATAAAAGCTTCACGACACAGGCATTGCTTTATATCTGGAGATCTCTCTGCACTTGTCGTCACATGGTACCATGTGCCCAGCACTATGTGTCAATAATTGTCACAAGTGTAGTGTTTGTACCTGTTTTCAAGTAGCTGGCTGGACTAAAAAGTCACACTCGTTCAGCGCATCGGTACGGGTTCTCCTACATGGATACTAAATAGTGGCCGTACTCGAAAACGAGTTGGCAGCCATATATATACATAATGCGTATATATATATACGAGTATACATACATATACATACAAATATATATATATATATATATATATATATATATATATATATATATATATATATATATATATATATATATATATATTGGTAAACGGAATAGAAAATGCTGACAAATTGTTCACAGTTGAAAAATGGTTTAATTAGGAATAAAAGAGTATTAGTGATTGTATGGGTTAGTATTCAGTTGGGGTTTTAAGTTTTTAAGTTTTTACCGGTTGCGCATTTCTAAATGCTTTTCAAAATAATTTTGAGATAGAGTGTCCGTGCTGTTTGCTCTGATCTGATTAGTTTTGGGAATTCTACCTGTTTTTATGTTAAAAAAGTGGCTCCAGCGTTACTTTGGTGTTGCAAAAATTCTTGTGGTCAAAACAATTTTGATTGGTCGGTAGAGGTCATGTGAATGTAAAAAAAAAAGATACCACCGCCATGATAGATGTAACAACTTCCCCGCTTCAAGGGGACAGCAAGGTAATTTCCATTTTCTCAACTCTCGCTTCCACAATACACAACAAACCCACACCACACGATACAACCAACAACGTAGGCCACTTATAACACCACAATCCAACATGGCACATAGAAACACACACCCATACTCGCAGTACAGGAACACCCCATTCAATCTACAACCACCAACCCGAACCACATTTTACAACAACAAGGAATATAACAAACACAGGAGACCACTTAACATCAGCAGACAACCCCTCTACCCCAACCATTTTTTAGACACAGCACACAGATACAGGCAAACAAAATAACACAAGACAGGGAGGAGAAACCGATAGTAATAAAAATTTATCAATCTTACTAGTGCAGAACCAACACCCAACCTTATCAACTTACTCTCCAAAGGTCTTAAATTCACACCGACCCCACTACGTCCTAACTACTATGAAATGAAGGAAGACATCACAGACTTCTGTAGAAAGTTACGACTCAGTGAAGAACTATTCGACCAGTACAATGAGGATGAATCATTAGCCAGAAATAGAAGCAATTACACCCCTTCAAAAGGTAGAAATAAAATCCTGGACGAATTCTGTGAACACATCACAAACTCCCTTACCA
Organism: Eledone cirrhosa; assembly: GCA_964016885.1. Taxonomy (NCBI): domain Eukaryota; kingdom Metazoa; phylum Mollusca; class Cephalopoda; order Octopoda; family Eledonidae; genus Eledone; species Eledone cirrhosa. The sequence goes on from OZ024740.1 coordinate 12,354,519, forward strand.
ACACTTGCACAGACAAAAACACAAGCCAAACCTCAACAAGAAAGAATGGGAAGAATTAAATAGATTAAAAACCGACAGAACCATTACAATTAAAGAGGCTGATAAAGGGAGTACAGTAGTCCTAATGGAGACAGAACTATATCAACTTAGCGCTCTCCACTTTGGAAAACGAAACATACTACGAAAAGGCTGAACACTACAATCAACAGAAAATTATGAGAAACCTAAAATCTCTAATCAACCAATACAAAGAAGGACTCACTAACAAGGAATTCAGCTTCATCACAGACTTCACAAGTAAATCCAGCCTTTTCTACGGTATCGCTAAAGTACATAAAAGCGAATCAATAAGTAAGGCATGCAAGGAAGCCACAGACATAGTCATCAATGTCCCCTCACCCAATGATCTCAAATTAAGACCTATAATAGCAGGCTCCGCTTGCGAAACGCACCGTCTTAGCAACTTCATTGATACCCTTCTCAAACCCTTCCTCAAACACATCAAAAGCTATATAAGGGACGACCTAGATATGCTCAATCACCTCCCTAATATGCCACTTTTTGAACAAACCCTACTAGTGACGTTCGATGTAGTCAACCTATACTCCAACATCCCCCACAACCTAGGAATAGAAGCTATCCAATTCTGGCTGGATAATTTCCACAATAAACTCCCACAACGCATCAAAAAAGAATTCGTGATAGAGGGACTCAAATTTATCTTGGAGAACAATTACTTCGTTTTCAATAACAAACCCTACAGGCAGAAATCTGGGACCGCTATGGGAACGAAAACAGCCCCCACTTATGCCAACCTAGTCATGGAATACCTGGAAATCACCCTCTACACTAAAGTCCTAAACAAATTTGGAAACACCCTCCACTTACACATTGAAAGGAACTGGAAGCGATATCTAGATGACTGCTTGCTTCATCCTTTGGCACGAAAACATCGAAAAACTTAAAGAATTTCACACCCTTATAAATGGGCTCAACACGAATATTAATTTCACGATGGAATACAGCCATCAACAACTCCCCTTCCTCGACATCCTCATTAAGATCCATAACAAAAAAATAGAAACAGACATATACTACAAGCCCATAGACTCCAAGCAATATCTCCCCTTCAATTCTTGCCACCCTAGACACGTTAAAATTAATATTCCCTACAGCTTAGCCAAGAGAATCTGTACTATAGTCTCCAATAAAAACATCTGCTACTTACGGCTACAAGAACTAAAGGACACACTCATAGGCAGGGACTACCCTGCATCACTAATTGACAATGGAATCCAACGTGCCCTAAAACTCAGTACCCAGGACCTTAGACACCCTAAAGTAAATCAACCGAAACTAAAAGCTCTTCCATACATCTCCACACACAACCCCCTCAACAATGAGGCCTTTGACACCATCCTCCAGAACATCCCTGTGTTGAAAAAGACCATAGAATGAACTAAATTCTACGAACACACGATATCATAAAGAGCAAAAGACAATCCAAGTCAATGAAAAACATCCTAACACATGCCAAAGTACTGCCAACCACAACAACGAAACCCACAGTAAAAAAAATGCGATAGACCCAACTGTGGCATTTGCATCAGCCTAATAGAGGGTTCGGAATTCTATTTCAAAGATGGACAACGTTTTATAGTAAAACACAATTTCACATGTGCATCGGAAAATCTAATATATGTATTAACTTGCTCAGGTTGTCGAGAACAATACATAGGCCAGACCAAAAACAGCCTCCGCCAAAGCATGACTGTCCATAGACCCCAAATTAAAATACGGGAATACAGGAAAATACCACTGAGTGAACACATTGATACCTGTGCCGCCCAAAATCATCCCAACTTCAGAATCTTTCCCATCTACAAATTTAAAGATAATGCCACCCACACCCAGCGCATCAGCTAGGAATCTTACTTCATTAACAAATACGGACCCCGTCTAAACACTTCTCCCTAAGACGAACCCACAACATACACACGTCAACATACATACCTACATCAGCACACATCTCTACCCACATATAAACACAATGACATACGTAAACACACATGCTCTATGGTGCAACACAAAAAAATATATGTGTATATATGTATATATATGTATATATATATATGTATATGTATGTATATATATATGTATATATAGTGAATATATGTATGTGTATATATATATAGTGAATATCATTTCACACCTTTTATTGTTAAGATTTTTGATGTTCTATTAAGAGAACCGATTTTACTGAAAAAATCGAATAATGTACACCATTTTACCAGGGGGGAAAAAAATACTGGTCCACCCACCCACACACACACACACACACACACACACACACACACACACATACACACACACACATATATATATATATATACACACACACATACACACGCGTACATTACCATACAAAGAGACTTATACACACACACACACACACACGCACTTCTCCGTATAAGACAAAAGCTGAAAAATATCTTTTGACATGCTAAAATAC
>OZ024740.1:12359530-12384530 GCA_964016885.1 Eledone cirrhosa
TATATATATATATATATATATATATATATATATATATATATATAGTAGAATAATCGAGAATCGGAAAAACAGCCTACGAATTAACGATAAACAAAATATATATATATTGTTTTCCACACAATCACATACATACTCTGAATCACATACACACATCAAAGCCCACCATCTTACGAATACACACACACGCACACACACACACAATACACACACACACACACACACACACACACACACACACACACACACACACACACACACACACACACACACACAAGCACACACATAAACACATATATATATATTATGTAAGTGACTTCTACAGGACTAGAACTGTTTCATCCGTTTGAAATCATCATACTGTCATTGAGTCAATGTAAGGAAATCTTTCTGCTAAAGTGGTGACCTCAAGTGGTGACCCCAAGTGGTTACACCAACCTAACATGGCGGCAAAAACAAAACTGTTTACAGTATTCTGAACCTGGTTTTAAAATATGTCTACAACAACAACTACACCACCACCACCAACAACAACTGTTGCAACAACAACACTCCAACCAACTCGACCAGCCAGCCAACATTTAGTACAACAATCAACAGCATTTTCTTTACAGTATAGAAACCCAACTGGCAAGAGATCCAGGGGTAGACCCTGAGCAAGATGGTTGGATAACATCCATGAGCTTGGCTGGTCTTGCTTGGGGATCCAGCCGGATCAGTTGGATATGGTTGCTTCTGACAGGACCTATGTAATCTGAGTTTTTCGAATATTAATAATTGTTTCTACTTTTGGCACAAGGCCAGCAATTATCCCAGTGCATTACTGGTACTTTATTTTATCGACCCCGTGAGGATGAAAGGCAAAGTTAACCTCGGTGGGATTTGAACTCAGAATGGCAATGGCCGTAACACTATGAATATTAATAATAACATTCGATTCGTTTGCAATTATGCGAACAAGCCTCATTTTTAAAGCATGTAAACATGCCAACACAAGAGCAAGAATGAAGGGTTCATTCTACTAACATGGCTTTAAAAACGTATTCAGCCTTGTAGAGCGAACATTTTTTTAAATATATATATATATAATGAAACGTGTTATTGATTTTATATTTGTTTATGTCAATACATACATACATACATACATACATACATACATACATTCAGGAAAAAACAACAAAGAATCGCAGAAACATGACTGTCGTGTGGCTGGACTATCAAAAAGCATTTGATAGTGTACCTCATGGGTGGATTATTAAGGCTTTACAGTTAGCTAAAGTCCCACAACCATTAGTAGCTGCTGTTGAACGCCTGACCAAGAACTGGTACACCAATTTGATCCTTAGAGGTGAGAAGGAGCAGGTTAAGACTGATAGGATACATTACCAGAAGGGCATCTTTCAGGGTGATAGCTTGTCAGTACTACTCTTCGTTCTCTCACTGAATCCACTATCTTACCTACTCAGGAAACAAGGTGGACAAAGAAGTGGGCCCAGAAGTATCTCCCATCTTTTCTTTGTTGATGACCTGAAGTTGTATGGGCCAAATATCAATGACATCAAGAAACAATTGGACCTCATTACACAATTTTCAACCGACATCAAAATGAAATTTGGTGAGTCCAAGTGTGCATATTTGGCAGTAAAACGTGGAAGAGCTGTGCCCTCCTCTAGAAATCTAGATATGAACGGCCTGACAATACAACCTCTGCAGTCAGGTGACAACTACAGATATCTTGGACAGGATGAGAATGTCAGATATGATGGACCCATAAATAAGGAGAGAACCAGAACTGAATACCTCAGAAGAGTAAAAAAAATATGGTCATCAGAACTGTCAGCATACAACAAATACATTGCCCACAATACCTATGCTGTGCCAATTATAACGCCAACATTTGGCCTACTGAACTGGTCATTGCAAGAACTAAGTGAGATGGATGTTAGAACTCGTAAACTTCTCAGTGTTACTGGGAACTTTAACATCAATGGTGATGTGGATAGGCTATACTTCTCACGCAAGGAAGGTGGCCGGGGTCTAAAATCAATATTAACAACATATGAGACCCGGATAGTAACACTGAAGCAACACCTTCAACAGAGGAAAAAGGTTGGCGACCATCTTGCTCAGGTTTATGAGCATGAAAAAAGAAATATCATTAGAATAGCGACTGATCTGGAGGAGAGATATGGAATAAAGCCTGATATAAATCTCTCACCCAGAGAAATCGGAAGATCCTATTCAATGTTCAAACAAGAAAAAAAAATTGACCAATTTACAGAGAAAGTTGTGCATGGATACTTGAGGCGTAAAACACAGACCATAGAGGGGATAAACCACTCAAAAAGCCTGGCATGGAGTTCCGACAAGTTTATGACATCACACCTTGAGGGATATCTCTATGCAATACAGGAACAAGAACTCCCTACCAAATATCTGCTGCACAAAAGAGGAGGGCCAGCAGCTGACAATAAATGTAGGCTATGTAAAACAAAGATCGAGGATGTAAGCCACATTGTTGCCAGCTGCGAAAGAATGTCATCTCGCTACTACCTCCCCATGAGACACGATGGGATAGCTAGAACTATCTGGAACGCACTTCGGAAAACAAAATTAACAACAAACGAGGAAGAATATATTGAGACAGATGGCACTAAGGAATACTGGTGGAACCTGAAAATAAAAACTGCCACCAAATTAAAGCACAACCGGCCTGATATTGTAGTTTGGGACCACACATTGAAAACGTGTTCTGTTGTGGAGATCAGCTGCCCACTTGATGTAAACGTTGTCAGAAAAATACAGGAGAAGGAGGACATCTACGGACCATTGATGAGGAGCTTACAAATCCAGTATCCAAGATACACCTTTAGCTTCATACCCATCATTATTGGTGCTACGGGTTATATACCAACCCGCTTGGACCAAAGTATGACCGAACTTGGATTTGCGGACAAAAAGCGCAGCTCCCTAATTCATAGTCTACAAATGGCTGCGATAGCTGGCACCTTCAAAATATGCAAAACATTCTTGCGATTCAAGGGATGACAATTTCTTTTCTTTTACAACCTTGCCACCAGGAAGGTGGCCGGTCAAAAAAATATACTCGAAATTAAGAGAAAGAGAAAACATACATACATACATATATACATGATGGCTGCCCCTCGTTATCGAGTATGGCCATTGCACGAGAAAAAAAAAATAATAACAATAATAATAACGACAACAACAACAATAATAAGACACACACACATATATATATATATGCACACACACATAAACATATCTACATACACAATAGCAATTAACAGCGCTGCGATCAAATCCTCATATCCCCATATTCATGAGTAATTTATATCCCCCTCTGTTTCCTCATCCCTCTTAATCTTCCTCTATTTCTTTCTCGTCTTCCTTACTTATCCTTCTTCTTTGCCTATGCTATATCCGCCCCCCCCCCTTCTCTCTTCTATATATCTCTTTATTATTATTAATATTATATTTATTTTGATGTGATAGTTTGATTTCGTAACTTTGCCGGTTATACATTTAAATATATCTTCGTTCCTTCTTTCGTCATTTTCTTTCTTTCTCTCTCATTTCCATTTGTCCCCCTTCCTTTATTTATTTATCATTAATACTATTATTGATGTAGTAATTTGAATTTTTGAGTTTACCGTTACGCATATATTTTATATTTCTTAATAGTTTCTGATGAGATGATTGAACTTAGATGTATTGTAAATTGAGTTATACTGTCTACAGTATTTAGCAATTTATAGACAATTCTATCATGGAAACAATTGTAAGACTGTAAATATATATCCTTGTTTGTACTGTCAACCATGTTATTCTTCACTTTTATATATATATATATATATATATATATATATATATATATATATATATATATATATATATATATATACAATATGTTGAAAAGGTAACATACCAGAGAGAGATATAGAGTGCGTTATCAATAATACAGGGGAAAAACCTGGTGGTTTTTTCCCTGTATTATTGATAACGCACTGTATATCTCTCTCTGGTGTGTTACATTTTCAACATATTGTATTTTAAAGAGCTCAGAATCTCTTCTCCTTTGAGCACATTATTTACAGGGAATCGCGAGGGCCTATGCCTCCGTTAATTTATCGTGATATTTCGCTCCTAATAACAGTCTTTCCTATCTCTGTTTGGTTGAGCACACTTCTCTGAGTGGCTTTGGGCTGCCCTTTCTAGCAGTTCGTCCCTCAGAAGCCACTGGTTCACTGCCCTTAAACACGCTGTGACTTTTCTCTCCCACGTGTAGCTGGACAGTCAATTTTAAAATTCTCTTAGTGTTGTCTTACACACGCTGATGAACCGAGACTAACCCATTTCTTTCAACAAATTTTTGGTGAAACATATCTTTGGATTTGTACGTGTGTTATATAGTTTTATAGAGGTATTTATTTACGCTTTAATTTATATTTTTAATTATCGTGGTCTATAGTCTGCCTTTCATAGGTTATAGATTCCATACACTGGTGGTTTTTTTTCCCTGTATTATTGATAACGCACTATATATCTCTCTCTGGTGTGTTACCTTCTCAACATATTGTATTTTAAAGAGCTCAGGATCTCTTCTCCTCTTGAGCACATTATTTACAGGGAATAGCGAGGGCCTATGCCTCCGTTAATTTATCGTTATATATATATATATATATATATATATATATATATATAATATATACATACACACACACACACACACACACACACACACACACACACACACACACACACACACACATATATATATATATATATATATATATATATATATATATACTATATAATATACATATATACTGAATACTAACCAATACTTATTACACTATTTTTCACTGAGAACAATTTGTCAGCATTTTCTTTTCCTTTTACCATTATATATATATATATATAGATATATATATATATATATATACACATACATACACACACATATATAAACATATAAATAAATATAGATGTATATATATACTATGTTTATAGATCTCTCTCTCTCTATATATATTTATATATACACACACACACACATATATATATATATATAGATACACACACACACACATATATATATATATATATATAGATACACACACACACACACACACACACACATATATATATATAGGGAAAAAGTATGACCTCGACGGCAGAGCTCAAGCCGTTTCGTCGGCTATATATATATAGATATATATACAGTATATATATATTTCTATATTTATCGTTATATATATATAAGTCTGATATGTATGTATCTATCTATCTTGATAGAGTAAGGCACGCTTCACATCGGCTCCGCTATTCCATCGGAATTAACCCTTAGTAAGTATCAGATAAATATTTCAGTGCAACACATTTGGAACACTAACCCCTGTTATTTAGGGGAAACATTTTTACAGTTTACCCCCTTTTTAGGGGGTAAAAATATATATCTATTTTGCTGTAAAATTTCTTTCTTGGCAGCATGGCGGAAAAGATGGCAGACATGTCTGCCATTAGCTCTGCCACGCCCCCCGAGTCTGAAGAACAAAAAATAAATACAACAAAATTAGACAACGAAACAAACAAGGAAAATGAAAAAACAAATGTTACGGAAAATGAGAAAACGGAAAACAAACAAACAGAAAATAATAATACAAATAACAACAAGGCAACTTTCGCCCAGAAAACAAAACAGTCCATAACATATACACCAATAGACCTAACTGCCGCCAGAGAAAAACTGGCCGAAGCAAAGAATACACATTGTTTTGGGGGAGAACGGAATGTTTTCCATTAACTTCCCCCCAGAATTCAAGAAAGCGAGAATAGAGAGCACAGTTCTCTTCAGAACAATATTAAACCAAAAAAGAAAGGCCAGCACAGCCCAGCCAAATGGAGATAGAGTTGGTCCTAAAAGACTATATGAAGAATATTCTCTTCATACGAAAGGACCGACTCTATGGCAGCATTTCCGTCTTAACAAAAGACAAGGAAACGGGCGCAGAAGCTTGCCCTAACCCACTCTCATCGACAACATACAGCTTCTATCCCTCTCTACATGGGTAGAAGAACACAGAGAGTAAAAATACAAACAATGCTGCCCACAATGGACTTCTGGTGGGCTATTGCTGGCTTCATAGACATGGGCGAGGACACAGTGCTGTCAATGGGGAAGGCATCTGGAGATGTGTTCCTGGGAATGGGCCTCGACCTACTAGTCCAAATGAGGCCCGAAAGAGTGGGCACAAATCCCGGATCGCATCTGGCTGGATGACCTCACCCCAATAGATATAATTGTAGAGGGGGAGGAAGACCAGCATGCTATTTTTGCACGGAAAGGGGACACGTTAAGGCTAACTGCCCGAAACGTATCCCCCAAAAAGGACTATTGCCCACACCCACCACAAACAGTACACAAACACCACCCACCTCCAAAAATACACTAATACCACACACAGCAAAACAAAATACAGACACCACCAACCACAAGCACAACACAAACATCACCACCACCAGCACCAAACACAAGCACGACACAAAAATCACCACCACCATCACCAACCAAAACACAAACATCACCACCACCATTACCAACCACAAGCACGACACAAACATCACCACCACCACCACAAAACGCATTCCAAACAAATAATAAAAAAAAACAGCAACAAATCTACCCCTCCCGCAAAAAAACAACAACCAGACCACGACGTCCCTCCCACCTGGCGCTGAAGAGTTTCCCCCAACTTCTGAAGAAGAAGGAGGAGAAGCCTTCAGACAAGTTAAAAGAAAAGAAAAGAAAAGAAAAGAAAGCACACACCCAGCACACCACAAATAACCCACACACAAACACCAACTCCAATCAAAAACACCCCACCCTCAACAAACAAAATTAAATCTGCGCCTCCCCTCTCCGAAACATTGACAGCATCACAAAAAAAGACATTGCAATACACATATATAAATAAAGAAAACAAAAAACTGTTTAAATTAATAAACAATAGCCCTTTGGTGCAGACCGAAGGGCCAAACTTTATCTCAACAGAGGACTTCACCCATTTAAAAATGATAAAGGTCCCTCTGGACCTTTATCGTTCCTTAAAAGAACAATTTAGACAGGACGTGAGCCCCCTCTGTTTAAAACCGTTAAATCGCGTCCTCTTGAAAGATCTCCCCATAACCTCCCCTCTCCCTGACACAACTCCAAACACCCCAACCCCACCACACTCGGGTACCCCCACACCACCACAAAACATCCCTCCACCCAACACACCTGACGCCATGGAAATTACACAACCTGGAGAGGTAGGTGCTTTTCTTTCTTCACTTTCAACACCAAAATAGATCAATTGAGAGTTGGCTGTTTGAACGCGCGTGGTCTGGGCTCAGCTTGGAAGCAAGCAAAGCTACTAAGTGACCTCAGGTCACGAAGTATAGATGTGAAGGTTGTTTGCGAGAGTCGGATCAGCAGCGTGCGACAGCTGGCTCCCGCCTTCGATGACTTTGAGATGCCCGCATCTCTCTGTCAACCCGGAGGCGGGGGGGGGGGGGTGTTGCCGTACTGCTGGATAAACGTCTGGCTCTCGACGTACAGATTGTTCACTCGGACCCGGGGGTCGATTACTGGTGCTGGACGTCGGAGGCGGTGAAGGCGGGGCTTTCAGACTGGTCGGTCTTTATGCCCCATTCGGGGCTGAAAGAGCCGACTTCTTCCAGCGTCTGGAGACTTTTCTAGGAACGTCGCGTTCCCTGCTTTTAGTGGGGGACTGGAATGGAATCCTAGATGCGCGTTGGGACTATGCAGGGGCATGTCCCGATAGAGGGGGGTGTAGCAGCCTCAAGGGGTTACTCGATCGATTCGACCTGGTCGATAGATTTCGACTAGATTGTCCAACTGCGCCAACCTGGACCTGGGCAAACCGCAGTGGACAATCTAGATCGTACCTAGATAGGTTTTTGGTTAGGAGTAAGGATAGGGACGTATTTAGTTGTCCAGAATTGATCATGGTTGGCTATTCAGATCACAAATTAGTGACCTGCGTGGTCAACCTTGATAGAACGCATAGACAGGGTCCCGGTTACTGGAAGATGAACTTGTCCTTGCCGGCAAAGAAAGATTACAGGAACCGGATTAGTAGCTTAGTTAAGATGCGGTTGACGGGAGCGATAGTCAACAGTAGGTGGTGGGTATCTCTAAAGAGAGAGATTAGAGTAAGTTCGATAGGTTACAGTAAGGAACTAGCGGCGAATAGAAATAGGAAGGAAAGGGAGTTAACAGATAAACTAGAAGAGGCGATTAGGAGCGGAGACGTAGCCAGAGTGTTAGCGGCGAGAACGGCGTTGAGCCAGTTCTTTGACGCGAAGCACGAAGGCTGCGTTGTCCGAAGTAAAATACGTGCTTTAGGAAACGAGCTGTTAGCTGGGCCCGCGTGACAGAAGCCAAGAGTGGGATTAAATACACCATTCGGTCTTTGCGAGACCAGGATGGACGGGTGATCCTTGAACTTGAGCGGATGTGCGAGGCCTTTCAAAGGCACTTTGCTCGACTGTTCGGAGGGGGCGGGGGGCCCGGACGGGGATGTGGACTTCGGTCCATACCTCGACGGTCTACCGCGTCTTTCGAACGGCGAAGCGGAGTGCTGCGAAAGGCCAATCACAGCCACTGAAATCGGGGAAGCGCTCAGCCAATGCAGCAGACGCAAATCTCCGGGTCTCGATGGTCTACCATACGAACTTTATTTAGCTATGCCGGTATTGTTCTCCGAACTCCTCGAGGCTGTCTATTGCAACTGGCAACAGAACGGGAGAATTCCGTCTTCTGTGACCAAGGGCGTGGTCACGCTAGTGAGGAAGGACGAGAGCAAGGGGGATGACTTAAGTAACTTTAGGCCCATAACCCTGCTGAATGCAGAGTTACACATTTTGGCCAAGATGTTGGCGAAGAGGTTGGCGCTTGTGGTGGGTGGTTTGGTGGGAGACGCGCAGAAATGCGCTATCCCGTCCAGGTCCATTCACGACAACCTCCACCTCATGCGATACATCATAGAGAGGGTTGGCAACGAACCCGGCTTTGGTGGGGCCCTGATTAACTTGGATCAATCTAAGGCGTTCGATAGGGTCGACCATGGTTACCTGGATGCGGTGCTAGCGGCGGCGGGCTTCGGACCCGTTTTCAGGGGCTGGATTTCTGCCATGCACAGTGGCAACATCTACTCTAGGATTAAAGTAAACGGCTACCTCTCGGAGTCGTTTCAAATCACCCGGTCCATCAGACAGGGGTGCCCCCTCTCCTCCCTTCTGTACGTATTGACTCTCGAGCCACTACTGCGGAAGTTGGAGTTGCTGCGGGGCATACCCCTGGAACCGGGATTGCACAAAGCGGTCTCGGCCTATGCCGACGACGTAACAGTAATGGTGGCGGACGCCTCGGAAATCGGGGCGATCGCCACCCTACTGGAGGAATACGAAAGGCTGACGGGGTCTAGGCTGAACCGGGACAAGTCAGTCGGTTTGCAACTCGGTACGTGGAGGGGCAAACCGATGCCGTTAGACGGTGTCGTCGGGCGGTGGACGGAGGGCCCGGTGAAGCTGCTCGGGGTCTGGTTCGGACCGGACCTCCAGGTGGAGAAGAATTGGGGCGAGGTGACGAGCAGGGTGCTTGCGCTGACACAGAAGTGGGCCAAGTGCAAACTATCACTGAAAGGTCGGGCGGAGGTGACGAACGCTTACATAGCGTCCGTCATCTGCTACCGCCTGACCGTCGTGCCTTGCCCCAAGGAAAAGCTCACCATCATGGAACGCATGCTCTTCCAGTTCTTCTGGAAGAAGCAGCCTCCCATGGTGAGGAGATCCATCTGCTGCCAGCACCCTTCGAAAGGAGGGCTGGGTATACCGTGACTGTTGATGCGTAGGCACGCATTGAGGCTACGGCATCTACAGGTATTCCTCACCGGTCAGCCGGTGTGGGCCCCGTTTGTGAGGCGAGCCTTCCCACAACTCGTCTCGCTCACGGAGCTGCAATCCTGGGTGAAGCAAAGACCGAGAAAACTGGGCAACTGGCACACCAGGTGTGCCCAGGCGCTCACGGCTATCTGGCAAGCGGACCCGACTGTCAGTGGAGAATCCACCTCGACATTCTATAGAGGGCTGGTGGCTAGCAGGGGCGACGACACCCTTGGAGAGTCGCTAGGCATGGAGGAGGACGAACTGGCCAGCCTGTTCGGTAGAACTTTCGGCCCGGGACCCATGGACAACTTCCAGAGGTCCCTAGCCTGGCAGTGTTACCGGAGGGCTCTGCCCGTTCGAGAAAAGCTCTACAGACACGGGCGCCCGGGCAGGGATCCAGCGAAAAAGATCTGTCCCAGATGCGTGCGCGACGAGGAAACCGTTGCGCATGCACTGGTACACTGCCCGGGCGTTGCCGATCTGTGGGGCTACGTCGAACGACTGCTGACGCGTGTGGCGCCGATTCGATTAACCGCCGAGTCTGTGGTGAACATCAAGCCGCCTCCTCCCTTCAGAAATGAAGCAGAGGCGGTCTTTCTGTGCGTAATAGCCATGATGAAAGAGGTTGTGTGGTGGACGCGCCTGAAAGGTCTGAGGTCGGGTGACTTTCTCTCCGGCCATCACCTGGTTTACTTCTTCCGATACCACTTCGGAAGAAGGATCAGGATGGAGAGAGAAGTGCTTGGCCCCAGACAGTTTTATGAAAGGTGGGTGAAAGAAGCGAGAATGGCTCGTGTAAATGGGCCTTCTCTCTACATTGTTCTGTAGGTGAAGAAGTGAAGAGGAAAGGGAGAGCGCCTCCTCTCTGGGCTTCCCCCGCGAAAAGGGTTGCACACTTTTCGGGGGTATGTGCAATCCCCAACAGGCCCCCTCCCTTTTGAGGACTTTTTATTATTATATTATTATTGTTATTCCTTTTTTTCTTTACTCGATTTATGTAAACTCCCCCACTGTGTATTTGTCCCCTTCTTTTGTGCCCTCGTGGCAAATAAATAGAAATCTATCTATCTACATATAGATACACACATATATATACATGTATTTCTATATTTATATACACACATATGTACTGTATATAGTTGGGTATATAGTTAGGTGAAGTAGCTATACTTATGTAAGAGGGTGTTTTCTCCAGCTCCGCCTTGCCCTTATATGTTGACCTAGATAATACCTCCCCATATACCTACATACCTCCCCACCCTCCCTCATATCTACTCCCCCACCACCAACCTACATACCATCCCTCATACCTACTCCCCCACCACCAACCTACATACTCCCCCCATCCTTCATACCTACCCCCCCACACACACACTACACCAACACCACCACTACACCACCGCCACTACACCACCACCACCACCACCACACCCCACTACTACACCATCACTACCCCCGACCACATACCCTGCCACTACCCTCACCACGCCTGACCTAAATACTTCATCTCCCATCTGTCTCTACCATTTCTCTCTAAACAGGTTCCAGCCAACATTTAGCTGCCATAATACTCACACACACAGGCGCACACACACACACACACACACACACACACACACACACACACACACACACACACACACACAGATACACACACACACACACACACACACACACACACACACAGACAGATACATACACACACAGGCACACACACACACACACACACACACACACAGACACACACAGACAGATACATACACACACAGGCACACACACACACACACACACACACACATACACACACACAGACACACACAAAGACACACACACATACACACACACATACACACACACTGACACACATACACACACACTGACATAAACACACACAGACACACACACACACACATACACACGTACATAAACACACAGAGACACACATAAACACACACAGAACAGATACACATACACACACACACAGATACACACACACGCACACACATATATATATATGTATGTGTGTATATCTATGTATGTTTATAAGTGTGTATAACTAATTCTCGTGTGCAGTGCTGGTCTCTGGTTTGTAAACAAACATTCGTCTAGTTAAACACAAACACAACCACACATACACCACACAAACACAACCACACATACACCACACAAACACAACCACACATACACCACACAAACACAACCACACATACACCACACAGACACAACCACACATACACCACACAAACACAACCACACATACACCACACAAACACAACCACACATACACCACACAAACACAACCACACATACACCACACAGACACAACCACACATACACCACACAAACACAACCACACATACACCACACAAACACAACCACACATACACCACACAAACACAACCACACATACATCACACAGACACAACCACACATACACCACACAAACACAACCACACATACACCACACAAACACAACCACACATACACCACACAAACACAACCACACATACACCACACAAACACAACCACACATACACCACACAAACACAACCACACATACACCACACAAACACAACCACACATACACCACACAAACACAACCACACATACACCACACAGACACAACCACACATACACCACACAAACACAACCACACATACACCACACAAACACAACCACACATACAACAAACATATACACACAATATATATACATAAATAATTGTTTATATATGTGTTTATAGAGTTTCAAAGACAGTTCTATATATCCATCTATCTATCTGTGCTACCGAGGAGCTCTACCAGTTCGAGACAAGCTCTACAGACATGGGCGCCCGGGCAGGGACCCTGCAAAAAAGATCTGTCCGAGGTGCGTGCGAGACGAAGAAACCGTCGCGCACGCATTCATACACTGCCCGGGCGTCACTGACCTGTGGGGCTATGTAGAACGACTATTGTCGCGGGTGGGACCAATCCAGTTGACCACCGAGTCCATTGTCATGATCAAACCGCCACCCTCCTTCAAAAACGAAGGAGAGGCGGTTTTCCTTTGTGTGATAGCTATGGCGAAAGAGGTTGTATGGTGGACAAGGTTGAAAGGGCTGAGGTCAGACACCTTTCTCTCCGGCCAACAACTGATTCTTTTTTTCAAATACCACTTTGGAAGAAGAATCAGGATGGAGAGAGAGGTGCTGTACCCCAGCAAGTTTTATGAAAGGTGGGTGAAAGTGGCGAGAATGGCCCGAGTGAATGGGCCTTCTCTCTATATCAGCCTGTAGGTTGAGGAAAAGGAGGAGGAGAGGAAAGGAGTACAAGCTCTTCGTACTCCTGGAGATGAGGGTTGCACATTTTTTTCGGGGGTCTGTGTTACCCATAAAAACTGTCTCACTCTATTGGGGAAAATCGACTAACTTTTAAATTCCATCTGTGATAACATTTTACACGTTTTTATTGTATGTAAACTTCCCCCTTTGTATTTGTCCCCTTCTTTTGTGCCCCTGTGGCTAATAAAGAAATATATCTATCTATCTATCTATCTTGATAGAGTAAGACACGCTTCGCATCGGCTCCGCTATTCCATCGGGATTTACCCTTACTATTGTAAGTACCGGATAAATTTTTTAGTGCAACACATTTGGAACACTAACCTCTGTTATTTAGGGAAACATTTTTGCATTTACCCCCTTTTTAGGGGGTAAAATAAATATCTATTTTTGCCGAAAAATTTCTTTCTTGGCAGCATGGCGGAAAAGATGGCAGACATGTCTGCCATTAGCTCTGCCACGCCCCCCAAGTCTGAAGAACAAAAAATAATTACAACAAAATTAGACATTGAAACAAACAAACAAAATGAAAAAACAAATGTTAAGGAAAATGAGCAAACAGAAAACAAACAAACAGAAAATAATACAAATAACGACAGGGCAACTTTCGCCCAGAAAACAAAACAATCCATTACATACACACCAATTGACCTAACTGCCGCCAGAGAAAAACTGGCCGAAGCAAAGAAACACATTGTTTTGGGGGAGAACGGAATGTTTTCCATTAACTCCCCCCCAGAATTCAAGAAAGCCAGAGCAGAAAACACAGTTCTCTACAGAACTATACTGAACCAGACAAGAAAGCCAGCACAGCCCAGCCAAATGGAAATAGAGTTAGTCCTAAAAGACTATATGAAGAATATTCTCTTCATACGAAAGGACCGACTCTATGGCAGCATTTCGGTCCTAACAAGAGACAAAGAAACGGCGGAGAAGCTTTCCCTAAGCCCACTCTCGTCGACAACATATAGCTTCTATCCCTCCTACATGGGTAGAAGAACACAGAGAGTAAAAGTAAAAACAATGCTGCCCACAATGGACTTCTGGTGGGCTATTGCTGGCTTCATTGATATGGGCGAAGACACAATGCTGTCAATGGGGAAGGCAACTGGAGATGCGTTCCTGGGAATGGGCCTCGACATACTAGTCCAAATGAGGCCCGAAAGAATATCACAAATCCCGGATCGCATCTGGCTGGATGACCTTACCCCAATAGACATAATTGTAGAGGGGAGAAGACCAGCATGCTATTTATGCATGGAAAGGGGACACGTTAAGGCTAACTGCCCGAAACGTATCCCCCAAAAAGGACTATTGCCCACACCCACCACAAACAGTACACCAACACCACCCACCTCCAAAAATACACTAATACCACACACAGCAAACAAAATACAGACACCACCAACCACAAACACAACACAAACATCACCACCACCAGCACCAAACACAAGCACGACACAAAAATCACCACCACCAACCACAACACAAACATCACCACCACCATCACCAACCACAAGCACGACACAAACATTACCACCACCACCACAAAACCCATTCCAAACAAATAATAAAAAAAACAGTAACAAATCTACCCCTCCCGCAAAAAAAACAACAACCATACAACACGTCCCTCCCACCTAGCGCTGAAGAGTTTCCCCCAACTTCTGAAGAAGAAGGAGGAGAAGCCTTCAGACAAGTTAAAAGAAAAAAAAGAAAACACACACCCAGCACACCACAAATAACCCACACACAAACACCAACTCCAATCAAAAACACCCCACCCTCAACAAACAAAAATAAATCTGCGCCTCCCCTCTCCGAAACATTGACAGCATCACAAAAAAAGACGTTGCAATACACATATATAAATAAAGAAAACAAAAAACTGGTTAAATTAATAAACAATAACCCTATGGTGCAGACCGAAGGGCCAAACTTTATCTCAACAGAGAACTTCACCCATTTAAAAATGATAAAGGTCCCTCTGGACCTTTATCGTTCCTTAAAAGAACAATTTAGACGGGACGTGAGCCCCCCCTGTTTAAAACCGTTGAATCGCGTCCTCTTGAAAGATTTCCCCATAACCGCCCCTCTCCCTGACACAACTCCAAATACCCCAACCCCACCACACACGTGTACCCCCACACCACCACAAAACATCCCTCCACCCAACACACCTGATGCCATGGAAATTACGCAACCCGGAGAGGTAAGTGCTTTTCTTTCTTCACTTTCAACACCAAAATAGATCAATTGAGAGTTGGCTGTTTGAACGCGCGTGGCCTGGGCTCAGCTTGGAAGCAAGCAAAGCTTCTAAGTGACCTCAGGTCACAAAGTATAGATGTGAAGGTTGTTTGCGAGAGTCGGATCAGCAGCGTGCGACAGCTGGCTCCCGCCTTCGATGACTTTGAGATGCACGCATCTCTCTGTCAACCCGGAGGCGGGGGGGGGGGAGTTGCCGTACTGCTGGATAAACGTCTGACTCTCGACGTACAGATTGTTCACTCGGAGCCGGGGGGTCGATTACTGGTGCTGGACGTCGGAGGCGGTGAAGGCGGGGCTTTCAGACTGGTCGGTCTTTATGCTCCCTTCGGGGCGGAAAGAGCCGACTTCTTCCAACGTCTGGAGACTTTTCTAGGAACGTCGCGTTCCCTGCTTTTAGTGGGGGACTGGAATGGAATCCTAGATGCGCGTTGGGACTATGCAGGGGCATGTCCCGATAGAGGGGGGTGTAGAAGCCTCAAGGGGTTACTCGATCGATTCGACCTGGTCGATAGATTTCGACTAGATTGTCCAACTGCGCCAACCTGGACCTGGGCAAACCGCAGTGGACAATCTAGATCGTACCTAGATAGGTTTTTGGTTAGGAGTAAGGATAGGGACGTATTTAGTTGTCCAGAACTGATCATGGTTGGCTATTCAGATCACAAATTAGTGACCTGCGTGGTCAACCTTGATAGAACGCATAGACAGGGTCCCGGTTACTGGAAGATGAACTTGTCCTTACCGACAAAGAAAGATTACAGAAACCGGATTAGTAGCTTAGTTAAGATGCGGTTGACGGGAGCGATCGTCAACAGTAGGTGGTGGATATCTCTAAAGAGAGAGATTAGAGTAAGTTCGATAGGTTACAGTAAGGAACTAGCGGCGAATAGAAATAGGAGGGAAAGGGAGTTAACAGATAAACTAGAAGAGGCGATTAGGAGCGGAGACGTAGCCAGAGTGTTAGCGACGAGAACGGCATTGAGCCAGTTCTTTGACGCGAAGCACGAAGGCTGCGTTGTCCGAAGTAAAATACGTGCTTTAGGAAACGAGGGGACCAAAGCTGTTAGCTGGGCCCGCGTGACAGAAGCCAAGAGTGGGATTAAATCCACCATTCGGTCTTTGCGAGACCAGGATGGACGGGTGATCCTTGAACCTGAGCGAATGTGCGAGACCTTTCAAAGGCACTTTGCTCGACTGTTCGGAGGTGGCGGGGGGCCGGACGGGGATGTGGACTTCGGTCCATACCTCGACGGTCTACCGCGTCTTTCGAGCGGCGAAGCGGAGTGCTGCGAAGGGCCAATCACAGCCACTGAAATCGGGGAAGCGCTCAGCCAATGCAGCAGACGCAAATCCCCGGGTCTCGATGGTCTACCATACGAACTTTATTTAGCTATGCCGGTCTTGTTCTCCGAACTCCTCGAGGCTGTCTATTGCAACTGGCAACAGAACGGGAGAATTCCCTGTTCTGTGACCAAGGGCGTGGTCACGCTAGTGAGGAAGGACGAGAGCAAGGGGGACGACTTAAGTAACTTTAGGCCCATAACTCTGCTGAATGCAGAGTTACAGATTTTGGCCAAGGTGTTGGCGAAGAGGTTGGCGCTTGTGGTGGGTGGTTTGGTGGGAGACGCGCAGACATGCGCTATCCCGTCCAGGTCCATTCACGACAACCTCCACCTCATGCGATACATCATAGAGAGGGTTGGCTACGAACCCGGCTTTGGTGGGGCCCTGATCAACTTGGATCAATCTAAGGCGTTCGATAGGGTCGACCATGGTTACCTGGATGCGGTGCTAGCGGCGGCGGGCTTCGGACCCGTTTTCAGGGGCTGGATTTCTGCCATGCACAGTGGCAACATCTACTCTAGGATTAAAGTAAACGGCTACCTCTCGGAGCCGTTTCAAATCACCCGATCCATCAGACAGGGGTGCCCCCTCTCCTCCCTTCTGTACGTATTGACTCTCGAGCCACTGCTGCGGAAGTTGGAGTTGCTGCGGGGCATACCCCTGGAACCGGGATTGCACAAAGCGGTCTCGGCCTATGCCGACGACGTAACAGTAATGGTGGCGGACGCCTCGGAAATCGGGGCGATCGCCACCCTACTGGAGGAATACGAAAGGCTGACGGGGGCTAAGCTGAACCAGGACAAGTCAGTCGGTTTGCAACTCGGAACGTGGAGGGGCAAACCGATGCCGTTAGACGGTGTCGTCGGGCGGTGGACGGAGGGCCCGGTGAAGCTGCTCGGGGTCTGGTTCGGACCGGACCTCCAGGTGGAGAAGAATTGGGTCGAGGTGACGAGCAGGGTGTTTGCGCTGACCCAGAAGTGGGCCAAGTGCAAACTATCACTGAAAGGTCGGGCGGAGGTGACGAACGCTTACATAGCGTCCGTCATCTACTACCGCCTGACCGTCGTGCCTTGCCCCAAGGAAAAGCTCACCATCATGGAACGCATGCTCTTCCAGTTCCTCTGGAAGAAGCGGCCTCCCATGGTGAGGAGATCCATCTGCTGCCAGCACCCTTCGAAAGGAGGGCTGGGTATGCCGTGGCTGTTGATGCGTAGGCACGCATTGAGGCTACGGCATCTACAGGTATTCCTCAACGGTCAGCCGGTGTGGGCCCCGTTTGTGAGGCGAGCCTTCCCACAGCTCGTCTCGCTCACCGAACTGCAATCCTGGGTGAAGCAAAGACCGAGAAAACTGGGCAACTGGCACACTGAGTGTGCCCAGGCGCTCACGGCTATCTGGCAGGCGGACCCGACTGTCAGTGGAGAATCCACCTCGACATTCTATAGAGGGTTGGTGGCTAGCAGGGGCGACGACACCCTTGGAGAGTCGCTAGGCATGGAGGAGGACGAACTGGCCAGCCTGTTCGGTAGAACTTTCGGCCCGGGACCCATGGACAACTTCCAGAGGTCCCTAGCCTGGCAGTGTTACCGGGGGGCTCTGCCCGTTCGAGAAAAGCTCTACAGACACGGGCGCCCGGGCAGGGATCCCGCGAAAAAGATCTGTCCCAGATGCGTGCGCGACGAGGAAACCGTTGCGCATGCACTGGTACACTGCCCGGGCGTTGCCGATCTGTGGGGCTACGTCGAACGACTGCTGTCGCGTGTGGCGCCGATTCGATTAACCGCCGAGTCTGTGGTGAACATCAAGCCGCCTCCTCCCTTCAGAAATGAAGCAGAGGCGGTCTTTCTGTGCGTAATAGCCATGATGAAAGAGGTTGTGTGGTGGACGCGCCTGAAAGGTCTGAGGTCGGGTGACTTTCTCTCCGGCCATCACCTGGTTTACTTCTTCCGATACCACTTCGGAAGAAGAATCAGGATGGAGAGAGAAGTGCTTGGTCCCAGACAGTTTTATGAAAGGTGGGTGAAAGAAGCGAGAATGGCCCGTGTAAATGGGCCTTCTCTCTACATTGTTCTGTAGGTGAAGAAGTGAAGAGGAAAGGGGGAGCGCCTCCTCTCTGGGCTTCCCCCGCGAAAAGAGTTGCACACTTTTCGGGGGTATGTGCAATCCCCAACACGCCCCCTCCCTTTTGAGGACTTTTTATTGTTATATTATTATTGTTATTCCTTTTTTCTTTACTCGATTTATGTAAACTCCCCCACTGTGTAAATGTCCCCTTCTTTTGTGCCCTCGTGGCAAATAAATAGAAATTTATCTATCTATCTATCTATCTATCTATCTCTGGCACACTGAGTGTGCCCAGGCGCTCACCGCCCTCTGGCAGGCGGATCCGGTTATCAGTGGAGACTCCACCGCAACATTCTATAGAGGGGTGGTACGCAGCATGTGCGACGACGCCCTCGGAGAAGCCCTAGACATGGAGGAGGACGAACTGGCCAGCCTGTTCGGTAGGACATTTAGCCCGGGACCTATGGACAACTTCCAGAAGTCCCTGGCCTGGCAGTGCTACCGAGGGGCTCTACCCGTTCGAGAAAAGCTCTGCTCTACCCGTTCGAGAAAAGCTCTACAGACACGGGCGCCCGGGTAGGGACCCCGCCAAAAAGATCTGTCCCAGATGCGTGTGCGACGAGGAAACCGTTGCACATGCATTGGTACACTGCTCGGGCGTAGCCTATCTGTGGGGCTATGTCGAACAACTGCTGTTAAGGGTGGGACCGATCCGGTTGACCACCGAGTTTATTGTAATGATCAAGCCGCCTCCCCCCTTCAAAGATGAAGGAGAGGCGGTGTTTCTGTGCGTAATAGCCATGGTGAAAGAAGTTGTATGGTGAACGCGTCTGAAAGGACTGAGGTCAGGCACCTTTCTCTCTGGCCAACAACTGGTCCGTTTCTTCCGATATCATTTCGGAAGAAGGATCAGGATGGAGAGAGAGGTGCTCCACCCCAGTCGTTTTTATGAAAGGTGGGTGAAAGTGGCGAGAATGGCCCGTGTGAATGGGCCTTCTCTTTACATAAGCCTGTAGATGGAAAAGAGGAAGGAACGAGGGAGCACCCCCTCTCTGTGCTCCTGAGGAGAAGGGTTGCACACTTTTTTAGGGGGTGTGTGCGACCCCCCAGGCGCCTCCTCTCTATTGAGGATTTTGTTATAAATTTTATTTTTTGTTATATTTTATTTTATTTTTATATTTTGTTATTCCCTCCTCCTTATTGAGGACGCCTTATTTTGTAAACTCCCCCCTTTGTACTTGTCCCACTTTTGATGCCCTGGTGGCAAATAAAAGAAACATATCTCTCTATCAACAACTGATTCTTTTTTTAAAATACCACTTTGGAAGAAGAATCAGGATGGAGAGAGAGGTGCTGTACTCCAGAAAGTTTTGTGAAAGGTGGGTGAAAGTGGCGAGAATGGCCCGAGTGAATGGGCCTTCTCTCTATACCAGCCTGTAGGTTGAGGAAAAGGAGGAGGAGAGGAAAGGAGTACAAACTCGTCGTACTCCTGGAGATGAGGGTTGCACATTTTTTCGGGGGTATGTGTTACCCATATGAACTGTCTCCCCCTATTGGGGAAAATCGACTAATTTTTTAAATTGCATTTGTGATAACATTTTACACGTTTTTATTGTATGTAAACTTCCCCCTTTGTATTTGTCCCCTTCTTTTGTGCCCCTGTGGCTAATAAAGAAACATATCTATCTATCTATCTATTTGTTATTGTATTAATAGTTTTATTTTCATATACCTGTATGTAAACTCCCCATTTGTATTTGTCCCCTTCTTTTGTGCCCTTGTGGCTAATAAAGAAATTTATCTATCTATCTATCTATTCGGTCCCGTTTTCAGAGGCTGGATCAAGACGATGCACACCAGCATCTGCTCGAAGGTAAAGGTGAATGACTACGCGTTCCATTCGACAGGGATGCCCTCTCTTCTCCATTCTGTACGTATTGACTCTAGAGCTTCTACTGCGGAAGTTGGAGCTTTTGCAGGGCATCCCTTTAGAACCGGGACTGCGAAAAGCGGCGTCGGCTTATGCCGACGACGTACCGGTAATGGTGTCGAAAACCTCGGGATTCGAGGTAATCGGCAACCTACTACAGGAATACGAAAGGTTCACAGGAGAAAAAACTGAACCCGGACAAGTCTGTCGGTTTGCAACTCGTAACGTGGAGAGGCAAACCGATGCCGTCCGACAGCGTCGTCGGACGCTGGACGGAAGGACCGGTGAAATTTCTCGGGTTCTGGTTCGGTCCAGACCTCCAGGTGGAGAAAAACTGGAACGCGGTCATGGCCAAGGTATTTGCGCTCACCCAGAAGTGGGCAGAGTGCAAACTATCCTTGAAAGGTCGAGCGGAGGTGGCGAACACTTTCATAGCGTCCGTCATTTACTACCGCTTGACTGTCGTGCCTTGTCCCCGTGAATACCTCACCAAGATGGAACGCATGCTCTTCCAGTTCCTTTGGAAGAAGTAGGCTCCACTGGTGAGGAGATCCGTCTGCTGTCAGTACCCTTCCAACGGAGGGCTGGGAATGCCATTGGTGATGATGTGCAAACTCCATTTCGACATTCTATAGAGGGTTAGTACGTCACAAGTGCGAGACATGCTCGGGGAGACTCTGGGTGTCGAAGACGACGAGCTCACCAGTCTGTTCGGTAGAACTTTCCACCCGGGACCTATGGACAACTTCCAAAGGTCCCTGGCCTGGCAGTGCTACCCAGGAGCTCTACCAGTTCGAGACAATATCTACAGGCACGGACGCCCCGGCAGGGATCCTTCCAAGAGGACGTGTCCAAGATGCGCGCAGGACATTGAAACCGTCCTGGACGCAATTGTACACTGCCCGGGCGTAACCGGCCTGTGGAACGACGCAGAACAACTGCTGTCGCTTATGGGACAAATCCAGTTGACTGCTGAGTGCATAGTAAGGATCAAACCGCCAACTTCTTTCAAAAACGAAACAGAGGCGGTTTTCCTCTGTATAGTGTCTACGGCAAAGGAAGTTATATGGTGGACGAGATTAAGAGGACTGAGGACAGATGCCTTTCTCTCCGGACAACAACTCATTCCCTTCTTTAAGTATCACTTTAGAAGGAGAATCAGAGTGGAGAGAGAGGCACTGCACCCCAGTAAATTTACTGAAAAGTGGGTGAATGTAGCAAAAATGGCCAGAGTGATTGGGCCTTCTCTGTATATAAACCTGTAGGTTGAAGAAGAGAGCAAAAGGAAGAAAGGAGCACCTGGAGTTGAGGATTTTTCTACCTACGCGGTATTAAACAACCCATTTGTAACGCCTCCCCCTATTGGGGATTTCGATTGTTAAATTTGTTTGTTTTAGTAATATTTTTACACGACTGTATGTAAAATCCCCGGCATGTCTTTGTTTTGTCCCCTTTTCTTGTGTGCCCTTGTGGCAAATAAAGAAATATAACTGTCTCTATGTATATATCGCTCTCTCTCTCTCTCTCTCTCTCTCTCTCTCTCTCTCTCTCTCTCTCTCTCTCTCTCTCTCTCTAAGTATATATATATATACAATATGTTGAAAAGGTAACACACTAGAGAGAGATACAGTGCGCCATCAATAAAACAGGGAAAAACCACCAGTGTACAGAATATATAACCTATGAAAGGCAGAGTAGACACGATAATTAAAAATATAAATTAAAGCGTAAATAAATACCTCTATAACTATATAACACACGTACAAATCCAAATCCAAAGTGATCTGTTTCGCCAGTAAGTTGTTGACAGAAATGAAATAACCCAGGTTCATCAGCGCGTGTTAGGCTATACATTTCAGACAACACTAAGAGAATTTTTAAAGCGATCGTCCAACTACACGTGGGAGAGAGGAGTCACAGCGTGTTTAAGGGCAGTGAACCAGTGGCCTCTGAGGGACGAGTTGCTAGAAAAGTTAGCCCAAAACCACTCAGAGAAGTGTGCTCAACCAAACAGAGAGAGAGGAAAGACTGTTATAAGGAGCGACATATCACGATATATTAACGGAGCCATAGACTCTCGCCGTTCCCTGTCAATAATGTGCTCAAAGGAGAGGAAATCCTGAGCACTTTAAAATACAATATGTTGAAAAGGTAACACACTAGAGAGAGATACAGTGCGCCATCAATAAAACAGGGAAACACCACCAGTGTATGGAATCTATAACCTTTCATAGGTTATAGATTCCATGCACTGGTGGTTTTTCCCTGTTTTATTGATGGCGCACTGTATCTCTTCAACATATTGTGTGTATATATATATATATATATATATATATATAACGAAGGAAATGTGGTAAGGAACCAGATGGACCATAACGCACCAAAGTACTCAATACTTAGGGTAGTAGAGTCCAGAATTAGCCGTCGAAACGGTTTGGCTTCAGCCGTCGGGGTCCTACTCGTTCCTATATATATATATATATATGTGTGCGTGTGTGTATACATACAAATATACATATCTCTCTCTCTCTCTCTCTCTCTCTCTCTCTCTATATATATATATATATATATATATATATATATATATATATATTTATATATTTTTCTCTCTCACTCTCTTTTCTTCTCTTTCTCTCTCTTCTTCCAACCGTATAATGTAAATAAACCGTTGTTTTTTCAATTTTTTCGGACATTCATTTGCATACTCACACATAACTTTGAATCACCCTCAATAAATTTGTTTACCACTATCCAGCGAACCTCCAACCGTCAAGGTTGTTCTTCTGCGGGTATGTCAACATTTATAAAACAAATTTTGTATTTTATCTGATGAAAGCGCATCAAAATTTTCCTTGGTTGCCCTTGAAATATATATAATAAAATAATTATGGTTTTATAAATATAGTTTCCATTTATTAATATAATAAATATTTACTCCACTAAACTGCTGAGTGCTTTATATCAGTTATAAAACTTTTAAGTTTGTTGAATTCCAACAAATTAAATATAACCTTTGCATATTTAGCTCCTTTATTGTTGAGCACTTTAAATTATAACTGATAATTAAATAATGGAATTCTTTATGATCTCTTCTTCTGTAAAATACATACCTTTACCTAGGAATAAGGACTATCTTAAACAACTTATCGAGAAATCGGACTCCTTTATAAGAAGACTCAGATGGCGTGCTTTTCATTTCGATAGAAAATCAGATGAAAATGAAAATAAATCCAACTTCGATATGATCTTCAAATCCAAGAAAAATCCACCTAGCAACAAATTATTAATGGGATTTGAAAATGAAATTATTCCAATCATACAAAACATTAAATTTAAGAAAAACCAATTTGTAGGCCAGGATTACCTTAAAGGTCTCAAGAATAATATAGAACATCTTGAAAGAACTGAAAAATTCTTGTTAAATCTGATAAAACCAACAATCTATACGGAATGCAAAAGGACGATTATAATAATCTTATATTGAAGGAATTAAGGAAAAACTACAAGAGAGCAACCAATGATGACCTTGAAATGCTAAATAGAGAAGCTTCTAATATAATCCATAAATTAGGCATCGAAAATAGGACTGAACCCTTTATACCTAGAAAACCAAAAATTAATTTGAAAGACCACAAAAGAAACTTTGAAATAGAATTACCAGTTAAATCGGACCTAAGCATAGTTAGTAAAAATATTTTAGACAGAATCATACCGCAACTTAAAGAAATATCTTACTTAAAATTATGGAATGAGACTAATGAAGTTATAGATTGGTTTAAGGACATAAAATATAAGCATAACAAAAAATTAATTCAATTGGATATTGCTAATTACTACTCATCTATCACTCCTAATTTACTCAATAAAGCCCTTATATGCGCATCTAAATATACTGATTTATCTAGCGATGAAATGCACATATCTTAACTGCACATAAAACCTTAATTAAATTTAACAACCATCTTTGGACTAGAGCAGATAGGGTTAACAATTTCGATATCACTATGGGGTCATCGGACTCGGCGCAATTAACGGATCTTGTGGGGCTTTTTATTAATAATACATTACTTAGAAAACTACTGGAGATGACCGGTGGTTTA
>OZ024740.1:13122030-13232030 GCA_964016885.1 Eledone cirrhosa
CAGTAGCAGCAGCAGCAGTAGCAGCAGCAGCAGTAGTAGCAGCAGCAGTAGTAGTAGTAGTAGCAGCAGTAGCAGCAGTAGCAGCAGCAACAGTAGTAGCAGCAGCAACAGTAGTAGTAGTAGTAGTAGTAGCAGCAGTAGTAGTAGTAGTAGCAGCAGTAGTAGCAGCAGCAGTAGTAGCAGGAGCAGCAGTAGTAGCAGCAGCCATAGTAGCAGCAGTAGTAGCAGTAGCAGCAACAGTAGCAGCAGTAGCAGCAGCAGTAGTAGCAGCAGTAGTAGCAGCAGCAGTAGCAGCAGTAGTAGCAGCTGCACTAGCAGCAGTAGTAGTAGTAGCAGCAGCAGTTGCAACAGCAGTAGCAGCAGTAGTAGCAGCAGCAGTAGCAGCAGCAGGAGCAGCAGTAGTAGCAGTAGCAGCAGCAGTAGTAGCAGCAGTAGTAGCAGCAATAGTAGCAGCAGTAGTAGCAGCAGTAGCAGCAGTAGCAGCAGCAGCAGTAGCAGCAGCAGCAGCAGTAGTAGCAGCAGCAGCAGTAGCAGCAGAGGCAGCAGCAGCAGTAGTAGCAAGAGCAGCAGTAACAGCAGTAGTAGCAGCAGTAGCAGCAGCAGTAGTAGCAAGAGCAGCAGTAGCAGCAGCAGTAGCAGCAGTAGCAGCAGCAGTAGTAGCAAGAGCAGCAGTAGCAGCAGCAGCAGTAGCAGCAAGAGCAGCAGTAACAGCAGTAGTAGTAGCAGCAGCAGCAGCAGCAGTAGTAGCAGCAGTAGTAGTAGCAGCAGTAGTAGGTGGAGAGATTGTATGTAACCCGATCCTGATAGTTTGTCATTTGTTCCAGCTGTTGTTGTATAGTGTTACCTGTATAATCACCGGACTGCCCACCCACTGTCCTGCCCACCTTCAGTCCTGCCTACCTACAGTCCTGCCCACAGACAGTCCTGCCCCCACAACCCTTCCCACCCACAGTCCTGCCCACCCACTGTCCCACCCACTGTGCCACCCACTGTCCTGCCTACCCACAGTCCTGTCCACCCACAGTCCTTCCCACCCACTGTCCTGTCCACCCACAGACCTGCCCATCCACTGTCCTACCTACCTACCCACCTACCTACCTCCCTACCTACCTACCTACCTACCTACCTACCTACCTATCTACCTACCTACCTCCCTACCTACCTACCTACCTACCTACATACCTCCCTACCTACATACCTACCTACCTCCCTCCCTCTCTACCTACCTACATATCTACCTACCTCCCTACCTATCTACCTACCTACCTACCTATCTACCTACCTCCCTACCTACCTACCTACCTACCTACCTACCTACCTACCTACCTACCTACCTACATACATACATACCTACCTACCTACCTACCTCCCTACCTACCTACCTGCCTATCTACCTACCTACCCACCTACCTACCTATCTACCTACCTACCTACCTACCTACATATCTACCTACCTACCCACCTACCTACCTACCTACCTACCTACCCACTTATATAGCGTCTGTCATCTACTACCGCATGACCGTCGTGCCTTGCCCAAGGGAAACGTTCGCCAAAATGGACCGCGCATTCTTCCAATTCCTTTGGAAGAAGCGCGCTCCTATGGTGAGGAGATCCATCTGCTGTCAACACCCTTCTAAAGGAGGGCTGGGGATGCCGTGGCTAATGATACGTAAACACGCATTAAGGCTACGGCACCTCCACGTATTCCTCACCGGTCAACCGGTGCGGTCCCCGTTTGTGAGGCGAGCCTTTTCTAGACTTGTCTCGCTCACCGAGCTGCAATCCTGCGTGAAGCAAAGACCGAGAAAACTGGGCGCCTGGCACACCGAGTGTGCCCAGGCGCTCACGGCTCTCTGGCAGGGGGACCCGGCTGTCAGTGGAGAATCCACCTCGTCATTCTAAAAGAGGGCTGGTTATTAGCAGGTGCGACAACGCCCTCGGAGAAGCCCTAGGCATGGAGGAAGACGAACTGGCCAACCTTTTCGGTAGGACATTCAGCCCGGAACCCGTGGATAACTTCCAGAGGTCCCTGGCCTGGCAGTGCTACCGAGGGGCTCTGCCCGTTCGAGAAAGGCTCTACAGACACGCGCGCCCGGGTAGGGACCCCGCCAAAAATATCTGTCCCAGATCCGTGTGCGACGAGGAAACCGTTGCACACGCATTGGTACACTGCTCGGGCATTGCCGATCTGTGGGGCTATGTCGAACAACTGCTGTCAAGGGTGGGACCGATCCGGTTGACCACCGAGTCTATTGTAACGATCAAGCCCCCCCCCCCCCCTCTTCAAAAACGAAGGAGAGGCGGTGTTTCTGTGCGTAATAGCCATGGCGAAAGAGGTTGTATGGTGGACGCGTCTGAAAGGACTGAGGTCAGACACCTTTCTCTCTGACCAACAACTGGTCCTTTTCTTCCGATATCATTTCGGAAGAAGGATCAGGATGGAGAGAGAGGTCCTGCAACCCAGCCGTTTCTATGAAAGATGGGTGAAAGTGGGGAGAATGGCCTGTGTGAATGGACCTTCACTCTACATCAGACTGTAGGTGAGAAAGATGAAAGATCAAGGGAGCACCCTCTCTCTGTGCTCCTGAGCAGAAGGGTTGCACACTTTTTTCGGAGGTGTGTGCGACCCCCCCCAAGGCGCATCCTCCCTATTGAGGATTTTCTTTTACAATTTATTTTTGTTATATTTTATATTTTATATTTTTATATTTTGTTATTGCCTCCTCCTTAGTGAGGACGCCTTTTTATGTAAACTCCCCCCCCCCCATTGTACTTGTCCCACTCTTTGATGCCCTGGTGGCAAATAATAAGAAAGTTATCTACCTATCTACCTACCTACCTCTGTAAACCTTCATTTTTATATCAACTTGTAGAGGGACTGCCAGGTCAAATTTTGATCTGGTCAGTCTCTCAAAATATTCTATGCCTTTAGGCGAAATAGTACATAAAAAGTTTTTTTTGGAAAAGCTAAGATTTAAAAAAAATGGCTGAAGCTTCTTCACCAACATTCGAAGGAGGGAAAGGGAAGATATGCTTACAGCTTCCCCCTGCCACTGTCATAGTAGCAGATGTCAAAGATAAAGGTCAGCCAGAGGTAGAATTTTCTCCACTTGCTGACCGACACCTTGATCTTGCCATGGCAACAAATCAAAACAACATAACCAGCGGCACCAGCAACAACAATAACAACAATGCTATGAACGAAAACACAACTTCACAAATGAATTTCGCAACCACAGATCAAGCAATTGAGAACTACAAAAACAACAACAACAACAACAACGACAACAATGACAACAACAACAACAGCAACAATGATAACAACAACACAACAGCAGCAACAATAATGACAACAACACCAACAAGAACAACTCCACAAACAAGGAAAAAAGGTCTCATTGCACAAACTGTCCAAAATACAGGACTATATACACATATTGACATCTCTCATGCCGGAGAATTGCTAAGAGATGCCAAGCAATATATAACTTTTGGGGAGAAGGGCGCTTTTAGCATCACTTTTCCCCAAGAATTGCGTAGAGACACTGTCCTGAAAACCATAGTTTGTAGGACAATCTCAAATACCACCAGAAAACCAGCTCAATTAACTCAAAATGAAATTGAGCTGGTTCTAAGAAACTCCATGAAGGACATTGCTTCATACAGAAGGGAAAACTCTTCGGGAGTTTATCAATAATAATGAAAGACCAATTGACGGCACAGAAATATTCTGTGTCGCCAATTGTGCCCCCCTCTACACCTTTTCCCCCCACATATATGGGAAAAAGGAGCCAAAAAATAAAAATAACAAACATCACACCAAATGTAAACATCTGGTGGATAATAGCTAGTTTCATCAATTTTGATAAAGACAGTAATTTCGGTAGCAAAGTCCTCCAGGGGCATATTCTACGGTACAAGCTTAGAAGTTCTGGTCCAAATGAGACCAGAACGGATAGCTAGAATACCACAACGTATGCCTCTGGATGGAAATTACTACATAAACATTTCTGTTGAGGGTAGGCGGCCTTCATGTTACCACTGTTTAAGCAGTGGTCATCTGAGGGCTTCCTGTCCTCAATTAACTGCATTGAAAAAAAAGGCACTACTGCCGACACCCAACACAACAACACAACCACCACCACCACCACAACAACGCACAAAAACACACAAAAACAAACCAAACTGCAAACACAGTCCCACCCAACCCCTCCCCACCTAAAACAACTCCAGAAACACCACACACATAACAGCTCCTCAAAATGTACCCCTTCCCAACATACGGATGAGGCCTCATCAACGTCACCCAGTGACGATGAGGGAGTGCCTTTCCGACCAGTAAAAAGAAAAAAGAAAAGACATAACACAAACAAAAATGCAACAAACACACAAACACCAATACAAGCCACGCAAACAGCACAAACAAAAACATCCCCTCCTGAAAACAAAAAACCTACTACAAAACGTAAACACACACAAGAACCACAGAAAAAAAGCAACTCAACACAACAAAAAATGTTACACCTACATAAGTACTAACAATAAAACTTTAACAGACACCATATATAAAAACCCTTCGATGGAGACCGAAGGGAAAACTTTTACACACTCTGCGGAGAATCCTAAACATAAACAGTTAAAAGAAAAAATTCCTAACGACGTAGGTAACCCCTGCGCAAATCCTATAACCGCGTCCTTTTGAAATGTTTCCCCACCCCTACTCAGACACTCCCACCCATACACCCCCCATCCAACCTGACACCCCTCCCCACCAAACATCTCCGTTTCCACCCCGCCAGAGACCACCACCCCACCAAACAACCCCTCCAACACCCCCATGGAAATTGAGCAGCCTGGT
Organism: Eledone cirrhosa; assembly: GCA_964016885.1. Classification (NCBI taxonomy): domain Eukaryota; kingdom Metazoa; phylum Mollusca; class Cephalopoda; order Octopoda; family Eledonidae; genus Eledone; species Eledone cirrhosa. Next base: position 13,126,892 of record OZ024740.1, read on the forward strand.
CCCCAGGAGACGAAGAGGTGAGTGATTTCTTTTCCTCTTCTTTTAACTTTTCAGCACCAACATGGCCAATATAAGAGTTGGATGTGTGAATGTACGCGGCCTGGGGACGCCCTGGAAACAGGGCAAACTCTTAAACGACCTCAGGTCGCACAGTATGGATGTAGTAGCCATTTGCGAGTCCAGGATCCACAGCGAGCGACAACTGGCCCCCATCTTCGACGACTTTGAGATCTAAGCACCTCTCTGTCAGCCGGGAGGTGGGGGTGGGGTTGCCGTTTTGCTGTGGAAACACCTGGACCTCGTAACACAGACGGTACATCTGGACCCGGAGGGTCGACTGGTGGTCCTAGACGTTGACGGTAGTGAAGGTGGAGCCTTCAGGCTGGTGGCCGCATATGCCCCATCCGAGACACCGGGGCCAGACTTCTTCAAACGTCTAGAGACTTTTCTGGGAACGGCCCGCTCCCTGCTGTTAGTGGGGGACTGGAATGAAATCCTAGATGCATGTTGGGACTATGTGGGAGCATGTCCCGATAGAGGGGGGTGTAACAGCCTCAAACAGTTAATCGGCCGATTTGACCTGGCCGATAGATATCGACTAGATTTTCCGACTGTGCCACTGTGGACGTGGACTAATCGCAGCGGAATATCTAGATCGTACCTAGATAGGGTTCTAGTTAGAAAGAAGGATAGGTACATGTTAAGCTGTCCACAAATGTTCATGGTTGCCTATTCAGATCACAAATTAGTGACCTGCTTAGTCAACCTTGATAAAACCCATAGACAGGGACCCGGCTACTGGAAGCTGAACTTGTCGTTACCGACATGCAAAGCCTACAGTAGACGGATTAGCACTTTAGTTAAGCAGCACTTGACGGGGGCCATTGTCAACAACAGATGGTGGTAATCTCTCAAGAGAGCAGTTAGATTAGACTCGATAGGTTTTAGTAAAGAATTAGTGTTAGATAGAAATAAGACCGAAAAGGAACTGGTAGATAAAGTAGAATAGGCACTTAGGAGTGGCAACGTAGCCAGCGTGTTAGCGACGAGAACGGCCTTGGACCAGTTCTTCGACGCAAAGCATGAAGGCTGCGTTGTCAGAAGCAAAATACGTGCTCTGGCAAACGAGGGAGCCAAAGCTGTTAGCTGGGCCCGAGTGACGGAGGCGAAAAGTGGAAACAAGTCCACGATTCGGTCTTTGAAGGACAAAGACGGATGCGTGATGCGTGAGCCGAATCAGATGTGCGCGGCCTTTCAGCGGCACTTTGCTCAACTGTTCGGGCAGGGCGGCGCGCCGGAAGAGGCTATGGATTTCGGTTCATAACTCGACGGCCTACCGCGACTCTCGGACAGCGAGGCGAAGTTCTGCGAATCCGATTTCGGCCGCTGAGATAGGGGACGCGCTGAGCCAATGCGGTAAACGCAAATCTCCAGGTCTCGACGGTCTACCCTACAAATTTTACGTAGCAATGCCGGACTTGTTCTCCGGTCTCCTGGAAGCGGTCTACTGCAACTGGCAGCAGATCGGCAGAATTCCCAGTTCTGTGACCAAGGGCGTTAGTCAGGAAGGACGAGAACAAGGGGGATGACATAGGAAACTTCCGGCCCATAACTCTGCTCAACACAGAGTTACAGATTTTGGCCAAGGTGTTGGCAAAGAGGCTGGCGCTTGTCGAAAACCTGGTGGGAGAAGCGCAGACATGCGCAATCCCAACCAGGTCCATACACGACAACCTCCACCTCATGCGATACATCATAGAGAGGGTAGGGTGTAAACCTGGCTTCTGTGGGGCCCTGATCAACTTGGATCAGTCTAAGGCTTTCGATTGTGTTGACCATCGTTACCTGGATGCGGTGCTCGAGGCGGCAGGCTTCGGTCCCGTATTCAGGGGCTGGATTGCTGCAATGCACAACAGCAACATCTGCTCAAGGGTCAAGGTGAACGGCTACCTCTCGGAGCAGTTCCATATCACGCGATCCATCCGACAGGGATGCCCTCTCTCCTCCCTTCTGTACGTACTGACTTTCGAGCCACTACTGCGGAAGTTGGAGCTATGGCAGGGCATCCCTTTGGAACCGGGACTGCGAAAAGCGGCGTCGGCCTACGTCGACGACGTGATAGTAATGGTGTCGAGCACCTCGCAAATCGGGGAGATCGGCACCTAACTGGAGTAATACGAAAGGTTCACAGGAGCGAAGCTGAACCGGGACAAATCTGTCGGTTTGCAACTCGGAACGTGGATAGGCAAACCGATGCCTTCCATTGACGTCGTCGGACGCTGGACGGAAGGACCGGTAAAGCTGCCCGGGGTCTGGTTTGGTCCGTCCTCCAGGTGGAGAAGAACTGGAACGAGGTGACGGCCAAGGTGTTTGCGCTCACCCAGAAGTGGGCCGAGTGCAAACTATCCTTGAAAGGTCGAGCGGAGGTAGAGAACACTTTTATAGCGTCCGTCATCTACTACCGCTTGACCGTCGTGCCTTGTCCAGCCAAAACGCTCACCAAAATGGAGCGCGCGCTCTTCCAATTCCTTTGGAAGAAGCGGGCTCTTTTGGTGAGAAGATCCATCTGTTCCCAACACCCTTCAAACTGAGGGCTGGGAATGCCGTGGCTGACGATGCGCAAACACGCGCTCAGGCTGCGGCATCTCTACGTATTCCTCACCAGACTACCGGTGTGTACCCCGTTCGTGAGGCGAGCCTTCCCACGCCTCGTCTCGCTGACCGAGCTGCAGTCCTGGGTCAAGCAAAGACCGAGGAAAATGGGCGACTGGCACATCGACTGTGCTCAGGCGCTCACAGTCCTCTGGCAAACGGACCCGGCGATCAGTGGAGACTCCACTTCGACATTCTATAGAGGGTGGGTCCGCAGCTAGTGCGACGACACGTTCGGAGAAACTCTAGGCGTTGAGGAGGACGAACTGGCCAGTCTGTTCGGTAGGACTTACCGCCTGGGACCAATGGACTTCCAAAAGTCCCTGGCCTGGCAGTGCTACCTAGGAGCTCTACCAGTTCGAGACAAGCTCTACAGACACGGGCGCCCGGGTAGGGACCCTTCGAAAATGATCTGTCCGAGATGCGTGCGCGACAAGGAAACCGTCGCACACGCATTTGTACACTGCCCGGGCGTTACCGTCCTGTGGGGCTATGTAGAACGACTATTGTCGCGGGTTGGACCAATCCAGTTGACCACCGAGTCCATTGTCATGAATGAGGGAGAAGCGGTTTTCCTATGAGGGAGAGGCGGTTTTCCTATGTGTTATGGCTATGGTGAAAGAGGTGATATCTGGACGAGGTTAAAAGGGCTGAGGTCAGACACCTTTCTCTCCGGCGAGCAACTGATTCGTTTTTTCAAATATCATTTTGGAAGTAGAATCAGGATGTAGAGAGAGGTGCTGTACCCCAGCAAATTTTATAAAAGGTGGGTGAATGTGGCAAAGATGGCCCGAGTGGTTGGGTCTTCTCTCTATATAAGCCTGTAGGTTGAGGAAAAAGAGGAAGAGAGGAAGGGAGTACTCACTCTTGGTGCTCCTGGAGATGAGGGTTGTACATTTTTTCGGGGTGTGTACAACCTCTGTGTAACACCTCCCCCTTATTGGGGATTTCAATTGTTATTTGTTGTTGTATTAATAGTTTTATTTTCATATACCTGTATGTAAACTCCCCATTTGTATTTGTCCCCTTCTTTTGTGCTCTTGTGGCTAATAAAGAAATGTATCTACCTCCCTCCCTACCTACCTACCTACCTACCTACCTACCTACCTACCTACCTACCTACCTCCCTACCCACCTACCTACCTATCTACCTGCCTACCTACCTCCCTACCTACCTCCCTATCTACCTACCTACCTCCTACCTACCTACCTACCTACCTACCTACCTACCTACCTACCTACCTACCTACCTCCTACCTACCTCCCTACCTACCTACCTACCTACCTACCTACCTACCCATCTACCTACCTACCTACCTACCTACCTACCTACCTACCTACCTACCTACCTACCTACCTACCTACCTACCTCCCTACCTACCTACCTACCTACTACCTACCTACCTCCCTCCCTCCCTACCTCCCACCCTCCCTCCCTGCCTACCTACCTACCTACCTACCTACCTACCTACCTACCTACCTCAATCCCTACCTCCCTACCTACCTACCTACCTCCCTACCTACCTACCTCCCTCCCTACCTACCTACCTACCTACCTACCTACCTACCTGCCTCCCTCCCTACCTACCTACCTACCCATCTACCTACCACCCTACCTACCTATCTACCTACCTACCTCCCTCCCTACCTACCTACCTACCTACCTACCTACCTCCCTCCCTACCTCCCTCCCTCCCTCCCTACCTACCTACCTACCTACCTACCTACCTACCCATCTACCTACCTACCTACCTACCTACCTACCTACCTACCTACCTATCTACCTACCTACCTACCTATCTACCTACCTACCTACCTACCTACCTCCCTACCTACCAACCTACCTACCTACCTACCTAACTACCTACGTGCTCTAGGGAACGAGGGGACCAAAACTGTTAGCTGGGCCCGCGTGACAGATGCCAAGAGTGGAACTAAATCCACCATCCGGTCTTTGCGAGACCAGGATGGACGGGCGATCCTTGAGCCTAAACAGATGTGTGAGGCTTTTCAAAGCAGTTTGCCCGACTGTTCGGAAGGGGCGGGGAGCCGGTTGTGATGTGGACTTCGGTCCATACCTCGACGGTCTGCCGCGTCTCTCGGACAGGGAGGCGAAGTCCTGCGAGGAGCCGATTTCAGCCGCTGAGATAGAGGACGTGCTGAGCCAATGCGGCAAACGCAAATCCCCGGGTCTCGATGGTCTTCCATACGAATTATATCTAGCTATGCCGGACTTGTTCCCCGATCTCCTCGAGGCGGTCTACTGCAACTGGCAACAGAACGGGAGAATTCCCTGTACTGTGACCAAGGGCGTAGTCACGCTAGTGAGGAAGGACGAGAAGAAGGGGGACGAAATAAGTAACTTCAGGCCCATAATTCTGCTAAATACAGAGTTACAGATTTTGGCCAAGGTGCTAGCAAAGAGGTTGGCGCTTGTCGTGGGCAACCTGGTGGGAGATGCGCAGACATGCGCTATCTCGTCCAGGTCCATCCATGACAACCTCCACCTCATGCGATACATCATAGAGAGGGTTGGGAACGAACCCGGCTTTCGTGGGGCTCTGATCAACTTGGATCAATCTAAGACGTTCGATAGGGTCGACCATGGTTACCTGGATGCGGTGCTAGCGGCGGCAGGCTTCGGACCCGTTTTCAGGGGCTAGATCACTGCTATGCACAGCAGCCGCATCTGCTATAGGGTCAAGGTGAACGGCTACCTCTCGGAGCCGTTCAAAATCGCGCGGTCCATCCGACAAGGGTGCCCTCTCTCCTCCATTCTGTATGTGTTGACTCTCGAGCCACTACTACGGAAGTTGGAGTTGTTGCAGGGCATCCCTTTGGAACCGGGATTGAGGACAGCGGTGTCGGCCTACGCCGATGACGTGACAGTAATGGTGTCTACGGCCCCAGAAACCGGGGTGATCGGCACCTTACTGGAGGAGTACGTAAGGTTCACAGGGGCTAAGCTGAACCGGGACAAGTCGATCGGTTTGCAACTCGGCACGTGGAGGGGCAAACCTATGCCCTCCGATGGCGTCGTCGGATGCTGGACGGAGGGCCCGGTGAAGTTACTCGGGGTCTGGTTCGGACCAGACCTCCAGGTGGAGAAGAACATGGCGGAGGTTACGAACAGGGTGTTTGCACTGACCCAGAAGTGGGCCAGTTGCAAACTGTCCCTGAAAGGTCGGGCGGAGGTGGCGAACACCTATATAGCGTCCGTCATCAACTACCTCCTGACCGTCGTGCCTTGCCCAAGGGAAACCTCGCCAAGATGGAGCGCGCGCTCTTCCAATTCCTTTGGAAGAGGCGGGCTCCTATGGTGAGGAGATCCATCTGCTGTCAACACCCTTCGAAAGGAGGGCTGGGGATGCCGTGGCTAATGATGCGTAAACACGCATTAAGGCTACGGCACCTCCACGTATTCCTCACCGGTCAACCGGTGTGGGCCCCGTTTGTGAGGCGAGCCTTTCCCAGACTCATCTCACTCACCGAGCTGCAATCCAGGGTCAAGCAAAGACCGAGAAAACTGGGCGCCTGGGCACACTGAGTGTGCTCCGGCGCTCACCGCCCTCTGGTAGGCGGATTCGGTTATCAGTGGAGACTCCACCGCAACATTCTATAGAGGGCTGGTACGCAGCAGGCGCGACGACGCCCTCGGAGAAGCCCTAGACATGGAGGAAGACGAACTGGCCAGCCTGTTCGGTAGGACATTCAGCCCGGGACCTATGGACAACTTCCAGAAGACCCTGGCCTGGCAGTGCTACCGAAGGGCTCTACCCGTTCGAGAAAATCTCTACAGATACGTTCGCCCGGGTAGGGACCCCGCCAAAAAGATCTGTCCCAGATGTGTGTGCGACGAGGAAACCGTTGCACACGGATTGGTACACTGCTCGGGCGTAGCCGATCTGTGGGGCTATGTCGAACAACTGCTGTCAAGAGTGGGACCGATCCGGTTGACCACCGAGTCTATTATAATGATCAAGCCCCCCCTCCCCCCTTCAAAAATGAAGGAGAGGGGGTGTTTCTGTGCGTAATAGCCATGGCGAAAGAGGTTGTATGGTGGACGCGTCTGAAAGGACTGAGGTCAGGCACCTTTCTCTCTGGCCAACAACTGGTCCGTTTCTTCCGATATCATTTCGGAAGAAGGATCAGGATGGAGAGAGAGGTGCTCCACCCCAGTCGTTTTTATGAAAGGTGGGTGAAAGTGGCGAGAATGGCCCGTGTGAATGGGCCTTCTCTTTACATAAGCCTGAAGGTGGAAAAGATGAAGAAACGAGGGAGCACCCCCCTCTCTGTGCTCCTGAACCATCAGTCGTACGCCACATGTAGCAGTTATGTAACCCTAGGTCAGTCCTGAACCCTCAGTCGTACGTCACATATAGCTGTTATATAACCCTAGGTTACACCTGAGCCCTCAGTCGTACGTCACATGTAGCTGTTGTGTAACCCTAGGATAGTCCGGAACTATCAGTATAACGTCACATGTAGCTGTTATGTAACCCTAGATCAGTTTAGATACAACAGATCCATGGTACACATGTAGTCGTGAGTTTTGTAGCCCTGAGTACTTGTCGTTGTCTAAGTACAATTCAGACCTGACCCATCAGCCCTACCGTACGAAGGTAGGTGTTGTAGTGTAGTGCTAGGTTAACCCAGAGTTTTAACACATACAGGTAGGTGTTGTAGTGTAGTGTGGTGCTAGGTTAACCCAGAGTTTTAACACATACAGGTAGGTGTTGTAGTGTAGTGTGGTGCTAGGTTAACCCAGAGTTTTAACACATACAGGTAGGTGTTGTAGTGTAGTGTAGTGCTAGGTTAACCCAGAGTTTTAACACATACAGGTAGGTGTTGTAGTGTAGTGTGGTGCTAGGTTAACCCAGAGTTTTAACACATACAGGTAGGTGTTGTAGTGTAGTGCTAGGTTAACCCAGAGTTTTAACACATACAGGTAGGTGTTGTAGTGTAGTGCTAGGCTAACCCAGAGTTTTAACACATACAGGTAGGTGTTGTAGTGTAGTGCTAGGTTAACCCAGAGTTTTAACACATACAGGTAGGTGTTGTAGTGTAGTGTGGTGCTAGGTTAACCCAGAGTTTTAACACATACAGGTAGGTGTTGTAGTGTAGTGCTAGGTTAACCCAGAGTTTTAACACATACAGGTAGGTGTTGTAGTGTAGTGTGGTGCTAGGTTAACCCAGAGTTATAACACATACAGGTAGGTGTTGTAGTGTAGTGCTAGGTTAACCCAGAGATTTAACACATACAGGTAGGTATTGTAGTGTAGTGCTAGGTTAACCCTGAGTTTTAACACAGAGGTAGGTGTTGTAGTGTAGTGCTAGGTTAACCCTGAGTTTTAACACATAGAGGTAGGTATTGTAGTGTAGTGCTAGGTTAACCCTGAGTTTTAACACATAGAGGTAGGTGTTGTAGTGTAGTACTAGGTTAACCCAGAGTTTTAACACCTACAGGTAGGTGTTGTAGTGTAGTGCTAGGTTAACCCAGAGTTTTAACACATACAGGTAGGTGTTGTAGTGTAGTGCTAGGTTAACCCTGAGTTTTAACACATAGAGGTAGGTGTTGTAGTGTAGTGCTAGGTTAACCCAGAGTTTTAACACCTACAGGTAGGTGTTGTAGTGTAGTGCTAGGTTAACCCAGAGATTTAACACATACAGGTAGGTATTGTAGTGTAGTGCTAGGTTAACCCTGAGTTTTAACACATACAGGTAGGCGTTGTAGTGTAGTGCTAGGTAAACCCTGAGTTTTAACACATAGAGGTAGGTGTTGTAGTGTAGTACTAGGTTAACCCAGAGTTTTAACAACTACAGGAAGGTGTTGTAGTGTAGTGTGGTACTAGGTAAACCCTGAGTTTTAACACATACAGGTAGGTGTTGTAGTGTAGTGTGGTACTAGGTAAACCCTGAGATTTAACACATACAGGTAGGTATTGTAGTGTAGTGTGGTGCTAGGTAAACCCTGAGTTTTAACACATACAGGTAGGTGTAGTGTAGTGTGGTGCTAGGTAAACCCTGAGTTTTAACAGATACAGGTAGGTGTTGTAGTGTAGTGTGGGGCTAGGTAAACCCTGAGTTTTAACACATACAGGTAGGTATTGTAGTGTAGTGCTAGGTTAACCCAGAGTTTTAACACATAGAGGTAGGTGTTGTAGTGTAGTGCTAGGTAAACCCTGAGTTTAACACATACAGTTAGGTGTTGTAGTGTAGTGCTAGGTTAACCCAGAGTTTTAACACATACAAATAGGTGTCGTAGTGTAGTGTGGTGCTAGGTTAACCCAGAGTTTTAACACTTACAGGTAGGTGTTGTAGTGTAGTGTGGTGCTAGGTTAACCCAGAGTTTTAACAATATAAGTAGGTATTGTAGTGTAGTGCTAGGTTAACCCAGAGTTTAACACATACAGGTAGGCGTTGTAGTGTAGTGCTAGGTTACCCCAGAGTTTTAACACATACAGGTAGGTATTGTAGTGTAGTGCTAGGTTAATCCTGAGTTTTAACGCATACAGGTAGGTGTTGTAGTGTAGTGCTAGGTAAACCCTGAGTTTAACACATACAGGTAGGTGTTGTAGTGTAGTGCTAGGTTAACCCTGAGTTTTAACACATAGAGGTATGTGTTGTAGTGTAGTGCTAGGTTAACCCAGAGTTTTAACACATACAGGTAGGTGTTGTAGTGTAGTGCTAGGTTAACCCAGAGTTTTAACACATGCAGGTAGGTATTGTAGTGTAGTGTGGTGCTAGGTTAACCCAGAGTTTTAACACATACAGGTAGGTGTTGTAGTGTAGTGCTAGGTTAACCCAGAGTTTTAACACATACAGATAGGATTGTAGTGTAGTGCTAGGTTAACCCAGAGTTTTAACACATACAGGTAGGTATTGTAGTATAGTGCAAGGTTAATCCAGAGTTTTACCACATACAGGTAGGTGTTGTATTGTAGTGCTAGGTTAACCCAGAGTTTTAACACATACAGGTAGGTATTGTAGTGTAGTGCTAGGTTAACCCAGAGTTTTAACACATACAGGTAGGTATCGTAGTGTATTGTGGTGCTAGGTTAACCCAGAGTTTTAACACTTACAGGTAGGTGTTGTAGTGTAGTGTGGTACTAGGTTAACCCAGAGTTTAACACATACAGGCAGGTGTTTAGTGTAGTGTGGTGCTAGGTAAACCCTGAGTTTTAACTCATACAGGTAGGTATTGTAGTGTAGTGCTAGGTAAACCCAGTGTTTTAACACATACAGGTAGGTATTGTAGTGTAGTGTGGTGCTAGGTAGACCCTGAGTTTCAACACATACAGGTAGGTATTGTAGTGTAGTGCTAGGTTAACCCAGAGTTTTAACACATACAGGTAGGTGTTGTAGTGTAGTGTGGTGCTAGCTAAACCCTGAGTTTTAATACACACAAGTAGGTGTTGTAGTGTAGTGTGGTGCTAGGTAAATCCTTAGTTTTAACACATATAAGTAGGTGTTGTAGTGTAGTGCTAGGTTAACCCAGAGTTTTAGCAGATACAGTTAGGTGCTATAGTGTAGTGTAGTTTTAGGTTAACACAGAGTTTTAACACATACAGGTAGGTGTTGTAGTGTAGTGTAGTGCTAGGCTAACCCAGAGTTTTGATACATACAGGTAGGTGTTGTAGTGTATTGCTAGGTTAACCCAGTGTTTAAACACATACAGGTAGGTGTTGTAGTGTAGTGCTAGGTTAACACAGAGTTTTAACACATAGAGGTAGGTGTTGTAGTGTAGTGCTATGTTAACCCAGAGTGTTAACACATAGAGGTAGGTGTTGTAGTGTAGTGCTAGGTTAACCCAGAGTTTTAACACATAGAGGTAGGTGTTGTAGTGTAGTGCTAGGTTAACCCAGAGTTTTAACACATACATGTAGGTATTGTAGTGTAGTACTAGGTTAAGCCAGAGTTTTAAAACATATAGGTAGGTGTTGTAGTGTAGTGCTAGGTTAACCCAGAGTTTTAACTCATACAGGTAGGTGTTGTAGTGTAGTGTGGTGCTAGGTAAACCCTGAATTTTAACACATACAGGTAGGTGTTGTAGTGTAGTTTGGTGCTAGGTAAACCCTGAGTTTTAACAGATGCAGGTAGGTGTTGTAGTGTAGTGTGGGGCTAGGTAAGCCATGATTTTTAACACATACAGCTAGGTGTTGTAGTGTAGTGTGGTGCTAGGTAAACCCTGAGTTTTAACACATACAAGTAGGTATTGTAGTGTAGTGCTAGGTTAACCCAGAGTTTGGACACATACAGGTAGGTGTTGTAGTGTAGTGTGGTGCTAGGTTAACCAAGAGTTTTAACACATAGAGGTAGGTGTTTTAGTGTAGTGCTAGGTTAACCCAGAGTTTTAACACATACAGGTAGGTGTTGTAGTTCAGTGCTAGGTTAAGCCAGAATTTTAACACATACAGGTAGGTGTTGTAGTGTAGTGCTAGGTTAACCCAGAGTTTTAACACATACAGGTAGGTGTTGTAGTGTAGTGCTAGGTTAACCCAGAGTTTTAACACATACAGGTAGGTATTGTAGTGTAGTGCTAGGTTAACCCAGAGTTTTAACACATACAGTAGGTATTGTAGTGTAGTACTAGGTTAACACAGAGTTTTAACACATACAGTAGGTATTGTAGTGTAGTGCTAGGTTACCCCAGAGTTTTGACACATACAGGTAGGTGTTGTAGTGTAGTGTGGTGCTAGGTCAACCAAGAGTTTTAACACATAGAGGTAGGTGTTTTAGTGTAGTGCTAGGTTAACCCAGAGTTTTAACACATACAGGTAGGTGTTGTATTGGAGCGCTAGGTTAACCCAGACTTTTAACAATATAAGTAGGTATTGTAGTGTAGAGCTAGGTTAAGCCAGAGTTTAACACATACAGGTAGGTGTTGTAGTGTAGTGCTAGGTAAACCCTGAGTTTAACACATACAGGTAGGTGTTGTAGTGTAGTGCTAGGTTAACCCAGAGTTTTAACACATACAGGTAGGTGTTGTAGTGTAGTGCTAGGTTAACCGAGAGTTTTAACACATATAGGTAGGTGTTGTAGTGTTGTGCTAGGTTAACCCAGAGTTTTAACACATACAGGTAGGGATTGTAGTGTAGTGCTAGGTTAACCCAGAGTTTTACCACATACATGTAAGTGTTGTAGTGTAGTGCAAGGTTAATGCAGAGTTTTACCACATACAGGTAGGTGTTGTATTGTAGTGCTAGGTTAACCCAGAGTTTTAACACATAAAGGTAGGTGTTGTAGTGTAGTGCTAGTTTAACCCAGAGTCTTAACACATACAGGTAGGTGTCGTAGTGTAGTGTGGTGCTAGGTTAACCCAGAGTTTTAACACTTACTGGTAGGTGTTGTAGTGTAGTGTGGTGCTAGGTTAACCCAGAGTTGAACACATACGGGCAGGTGTTTAGTGTAGTGTGGTGCTAGGTAAACCCTGAGATTTAACTCATACAGGTAGGTATTGTTGTGTAGTGCTAGGTAAACCCAGTGTTTTCACACATACAGGTAGGTATTGTAGTGTAGTGTGGTGCTAGGTAGACCCTGAGTTTTAACACATACAGGTAGGTATTGTATTGTAGTACTAGGTTAACCCAGAGTTGTAACACATACAGTTAGGTGTTGTAGTGTAGTGCTAGGTTAACCCAGAGATTTAACACATACAGGTAGGTGTTGTAGTGTAGTGTGGTGCTAGGTAAACCCTGAGTTTTAACACACACAAGTAGGTGTTGTAGTGTAGTGTGGTGCTTGGTAAATCCTTAGTTTTAACACATATAAGTAGGTGTTGTAGTGTAGTGTTAGGTTAACCCAGAGTTTTAGCAGATACAGTTAGGTGTTGTAGTGTAGTGTAGTGCTAGGTTAACACAGAGTTTTAACACATACAGGTAGGTATTTTAGTGTAGTGCTAGGTTAACACAGAGTTTTAACTCATACAGTAGGTACTGTAGTGTAGTTCTAGGTTAACACAGAGTTTTAACACATACAGGTAGGTGTTATAGTGTAGTGTAGTGCTAGGTTAACCCAGAGTTTTAATACATACAGGTAGGTGTTGTAGTGTATTGCTAGGTTAACCCAGAGTTTAAACACATACAGGTAGGTGTTGTAGTGTAGTGCTAGGTTAACACAGAGTTTTAACACATACAGGTAGGTGTTGTAGTGTAGTGCTATGTTAACCCAGAGTTTTAACACATAGAGGTAGGTGTTGTAGTGTAGTGCTAGGTTAACCCAGAGTTTTAACACATACAGGTAGGTATTGTAATGTAGTGCTAGGTTAATCCAAAGTTTTAACACATACAGTAGGTATTGTAGTGTAGTGCTAGGTTCACCCTGAGTTTGAACACATAGAGGTAGGTGTTGTAGTGTAGTGATAGGTTAACCCAGAGTTTTAACACATACAGGTAGGTGTTGTAGAGTAGTGAGGTGCTAGGTTAACCCAGAGTTTTAACACATAGAGGTAGGTGCTGTATTGTAGCGCTAGGTTAACCCAGAGTTTTAACAATATAAGTAGGTATTGTAGTGTAGTGCTAGGTTAATCCTGAGTTTAACACATACAGGTAGGTGTTGTAGTGTAGTGCTAGGTTAACCCAGAGTTTTAACACATACAGGTAGGTGTTGTAGTGTAGTGCTAGGTTAACCCAGAGTTTTAACACATACAGGTAGGGATTGTAGTGTAGGGCTAGGTTAACCCAGAGTTTTAACACATACAGGTAGGTAGTGTAGTGTAGTTCTAGGTTAACACAGAGTTTTAACACATACAGGAAGGTGTTGTAGTGTAGTGCCAGGTTAACCCAGAGTTTTACCACATACAGGTAAGTGTTGTAGTGTAGTGCAATGTTAATCCAGAGTTTTACCACATACAGGCAGGTGTTGTATTGTAGTGCTAGGTTAACCCAGAGTTTTAACACATACAGGTATGTATTGTAGTGTAGTGCTAGGTTAACCCAGAGTCTTAACACATACAGGTAGGTGTCGTAGTGTAGTGTGGTGCTAGGTTAACCCAGAGTTGAACACATATAGGCAGGTGTTTAGTGTAGTGTGATGTTAGGTAAACCCTGAATTTTAACTCATACAGGTAGGTATTGTAGTGCTAGGTAAACCCAGTGTTTTAACACATACAGGTAGGTATTGTAGTGTAGTGTGGTGCTAGGTAGACCCTCAGTTTTAACACATACAGGTAGGTATTGTAGTGTAGTACTAGGTTAACCCAGAGTTTTAACACATACAGTTAGGTGTTGTAGTGTAGTGCTAGGTTAACCTAGAGTTTTAATACATACAGGTAGGTGTTGTAGTGTATTGCTAGGTTAACCCAGAGTTTAAACACATACAGGTAGGTGTTGTAGTGTAGTGCTAGGTTAAACCAGAGTTTTAACACATACAGTAGGTATTGTAGTGTAGTGCTAGGTTAACCCTGAGTTTGAACACATAGAGGTAGGTGTTGTAGTGTAGTGATAGGTTAACCCAGAGTTTTAACACATACAGGTAGGTGTTGTAGTGTAGTGTGGTGCTAGGTTAACCCAGAGTTTTAACACATATAGGTAGGCGTTGTAGTGTGGTTCTAGGTTAACCCAGAGTTTTAACACATACAGGTAGGTGTTGTAGTGTAGTGCTAGGGTAACCCTGAGTTTTAACACATGCAGGTAGTTGTTGTAGTGTAGTGCTAGGTAAACCCTGAGTTTAACACATACAGGTAGGTGTTTAGTGTAGTGCTAGGTTAACCCTGAGTTTTAACACATACAGGTAGGCGTTGTAGTGTAGTGCTAGGTAAACACTGAGTTTAACACATACAGGTAGGTGTTGTAGTCTAGTGCTAGGTTAACCCTGAGTTTTAACACATAGAGGTAGGTGTTGTAGTGTAGTACTAGGTTAACCCAGAGTTTTAACACCTACAGGTAGGTGATGTAGTGTAGTGTGGTGCTAGGTAAACCCTGAGTTTTACCACATACAGGTAGGTGTTGTAGTGTAGTGTGGTGCTAGGTAAACCCTGAGTTTTAACACATACAGGTAGGTGTTGTAGTGTAGTGTGGTGCTAGGTAAACCCTGAATTATAACACATACAGGTAGGTGTTGTAGTGTAGTGTGGTGCTAGGTAAACCCTGAGTTTTAACAGATACAGGTAGGTGTTGTAGTGTAGTGTGGGTCTAGGTAAACCATGAGTTTTAGCACATACAGGTAGGTATTGTAGTGTAGTGCTAGGTTAACCCAGAGTTTTAACACATACAGGTAGGTGTTGTAGTGTAGTGCTAGGTTAACCCAGAGTTTTAATACATACAGGTAGGTGTTGTAGTGTATTGCTAGGTTAACCCAGAGTTTAAACACATACAGGCAGGTGTTGTAGTGTAGTGCTAGGTTAACCCAGAGTTTTAACACATACAGTAGGTATTGTAGTGTAGTGCTAGGTTAACCCTGAGTTTGAACACATAGAGGTAGGTGTTGTAGTGTAGTGATAGGTTAACCCAGAGTTTTAACACATACAGGTAGGTGTTGTAGTGTAGCGTGGTGCTAGGTTAACCCAGAGTTTTAACACATATAGGTAGGCGTTGTAGTGTGGTTCTAGGTTAACCCAGAGTTTTAACACATACAGGTAGGTGTTGTAGTGTAGTGCTAGGGTAACCCTGAGTTTTAACACATGCAGGTAGGTGTTGTAGAGTAGTGCTAGGTAAACCCTGAGTTTAACACATACAGGTAGGTGTTTAGTGTAGTGCTAGGTTAACCCTGAGTTTTAACACATACAGGTAGGCGTTGTAGTGTAGTGCTAGGTAAACACTGAGTTTAACACATACAGGTAGGTGTTGTAGTCTAGTGCTAGGTTAACCCTGAGATTTAACACATAGAGGTAGGTGTTGTAGTGTAGTACTAGGTTAACCCAGAGTTTTAACACCTACAGGTAGGTGATGTAGTGTAGTGTGGTGCTAGGTAAATCCTGAGTTTTACCACATACAGGTAGGTGTTGTAGTGTAGTGTGGTGCTAGGTAAACCCTGAGTTTTAACACATACAGGTAGGTGTTGTAGTGTAGTGTGGTGCTAGGTAAACCCTGAATTATAACACATACAGGTAGGTGTTGTAGTGTAGTGTGGTGCTAGGTAAACCCTGAGTTTTAACAGATACAGGTAGGTGTTGTAGTGTAGTGTGGGGCTAGGTAAACCATGAGTTTTAGCACATACAGGTAGGTATTGTAGTGTAGTGCTAGGTTAACCCAGAGTTTTAACACATACAGGTAGCTGTTGTAGTGTAGTGCTAGGTTAACCTAGAGTTTTAACACATACAGGTAGGTGTTGTAGTGTAGTGCTAGGTTAACCCACAGTTTTAACACATACATGTAGGTGTTGTAGTGTAGTACTAGGTTAACCCAGATTTTTTACACATAAAGTCGATATTGTAGTGTAGTGCTAGGTTAACCCAGAGTTTTGACACATACAGGTAGGTGTTGTAGTGTAGTGTGGTGCTAGGTTAACCAAGAGTTTTAACACATAGAGGTAGGTGTTGTATTTAAGCGCTAGGTTAACCCAGATTTTTAACAATATAAGTAGGTATTGTAGTGTAGTGCTAGGTTAAGCCAGAGTTGAACACATACAGGTAGGTGTTGTAGTGTAGTGCTAGGTTAACCCAGAGTTTTAACACATACAGGTAGGTGTTGTATTTTAGCGCTAGGTTAACCCAGATTTTTAACAATATAAGTAGGTATTGTAGTGTAGTGCTAGGTTAAGCCAGATTTTAACACATACAGGTAGGTGTTGTAGTGTAGTGCTAGGTTAACCCAGAGTTTTAACTCATACAGGCAGGTATTGTAGTGTAGTGCTAGGTTAACCCAGAGTTTTAACACATACAGGTAGGTGTTGTAGTGTAGTGCTAGGTTAAGCCAGAGCTTTAAACATACAGGTAGGTGTTGTAGTGTAGTGCTAGGTTAAGCCAGAGTTTTAACTCATACAGGTAGGTATTGTAGTGTAGTGCTAGGTTAACCGAGAGTTTTAACACATACATGTAGGTGTTGTAGTGTAGTGCTAGGTTAACCCAGAGTTTTAACACATACAGGTAGGTATTGTAGTGTACTGCTAGATTAACCAAGAGTTTTAACACATACAGTAGGTATTGTAGTGTAGTGCTAGGTTAATACAGAGTTTTAACACATACAGGTAGGTATTTTAGTGTAGTGCTAGGTTAACACAGAGTTTTAACACATACAGTAGGTATTGTAGTGTAGTGCTAGGTTAACCCAGAGTTTTGACACATACAGGTAGTTGTTGTAGTGTAGTGTGGTGCTAGGTTAACCCAGAGTTTTAACACATACAGGTAGGTGTTGTATTGTAGCGCTAGGTTAACCCAGAGTTTTAACAATATAAGTAGGTATTGTAGTGTAGTGCTAGGTTAAGCCAGAGTTTAACACATACAGGTAGGTGTTGTAGTGTAGTTCTAGGTTACCCCAGAGTTTTAACACATATAGGTAGGCATTGTAGTGTAGTGCTAGGTTAATCCTGAGTTTTAACGCATACAGGTAGGTTTTGTAGTGTAGTGCTAGGTTAACCCAGAGTTTTAACACATACAGGTAGGGATTGTAGTCTAGTGCTAGGTTAACCCAGAGTTTTAACACATACAGGTAGGTATTGTAGTTTAGTTCTAGGTTAACACAGAGTTTTAACACATACAGGAAGGTGTTGTAGTGTAGTGCCAGGTTAACCGAGAGTTTTACCACGTACAGGTAAGTGTTGTAGTTTAGTGCAAGGTTAATCCAGAGTTTTACCACATGCAGGTAGGTGTTGTATTGTAGTGCTAGGTTAACCCAGAGTTTTAACTCATACAGGTAGGTATTGTAGTGTAGTGCTAGGTAAACCCAGTATTTTAACACATACAGGTAGGTATTGTAGTGTAGTGTGGTGCTAGGTAGACCCTGAGTTTTAACACATACAGGTAGGTATTGTAGTGTAGTACTAGGTTAACCCAGAGTTTTAACACATACAGTTAGGTGTTGTAGTGTAGTGCTAGGTTAACCCAGAGTTTTAACACATACAGGTAGGTGTTGTAGTGTAGTGTGGTGCTAGGTAAACCCTGAGTTTTAACACATATAAGTAGGTGTTGTAGTGTAGTGCTAGGTTAACCCAGAGATTTAGCAGATACAGTTAGGTGTTGTAGTGTAGTGTAGTTCTAGGTTAACACAGAGTTTTAACACATACAGGTAGGTGTTGTAGTGTAGTGTAGTGCTAGGTTAACCCAGAGTTTTAATACATACAGGTAGGTGTTTTAGTGTATTGCTAGGTTAACCCAGAGTTTAAACACATACAGGTAGGTGTTGTAGTTTAGTGCTAGGTTAACCCAGAGTTTTAACACATACAGGTAGGTATTGTAATGTAGTGCAAGGTTAACCCATATTTTTAACACATACAGTAGGTATTGTAGTTTAGTGCTAGGTTAACCCTGAGTTTGAACACATAGAGGTAGGTGTTGTAGTGTAGTGGTAGGTTAACCCAGAGTTTGAACACATACAGTAGGTATTGTAGTGTAGTGCTAGGTTAACCCAGAGTTTTAACACATATAGGTAGGTGTTGTAGTGTGGTGCTAGGTTAACCCAGAGTTTTAACACATACAGGTAGGTGTTGTAGTGTAGTGCTAGGGTAAGCCTGAGTTTTAACACATACAGGTAGGTGTTGTAGTGTAGTGTGGTGCTAGGTAAGCCCTGAGTTTTAACACATACAGGTAGTTGTTGTATTGTAGTGTGGTGCTAGGTAAACCCTGAGTTTTAACACATACAGATAGGTATTGTAGTGTAGTGCTAGGTTAACATAGAGTTTTAACACATAGTGGTAGGTGTTGTAGTGTAGTGCTAGGTTAACCCACAGTTTTAAGACATACAAGTAGGTGTTGTAGTGTAGTGCTACGTTAACCCAGAGTTTTAACACGTACAGGTAGGTGTTGTAGTGTAGTGCTATGTTAACCCAGAGATTTAACACATACAGGTAGGTATTGTAGTGTAGTGCTAGGTTAAGCCAGAGTTTTAAACATACAGGTAGGTGTTGTAGTGTAGTGCTAGGTTAACCCAGAGTTTTAACACATACAGGTAGGTGTTGTAGTGTAGTGCTAGGTTAACCCACAGTTTTAAGACATACAAGTAGGTGTTGTAGTGTAGTGCTAGGTTAACCCAGAGTTTTAACACATACAGGTAGGTGTTGTAGTGTAGTGCTACGTTAACCCAGAGTTTTAACACATACAGGTAGGTATTGTAGTGTTGTGCTAGGTTAAGCTAGAGTTTTAATGATACAGGTAGGTGTTGTAGTGTAGTGCTAGGTTAACCCAGAGTTTTAACACATACAGGTAGGTATTTTAGTGTAGTGCTAGGTTAACACAGAGTTTTAACACATACAGTAGGTATTGTAGTGTAGTGCTAGGTTAACCCAGAGTTTTGACACATACAGGTAGTTGTTGTAGTGTAGGGTGGTGCTAGGTTAACCAAAAGTTTTAACACATAGAGGTAGGTGTTTTAGTGTAGTGCTAGGTTAACCCAGAGTTTTAACACATAAGGTAGGTGTTGTAGTGTAGTGCTAGGTTAAGCCAGAATTTAACACATACAGGTAGGTGTTGTAGTGTAGTGCTAGGTTACCCCAGAGTTTTAACACATACAGGTAGGCATTGTAGTGTAGTGCTAGGTTAATCCTGAGTCTTAACGCATACAGGTAGGTGTTGTAGTGTAGTGCTAGGTAAACCCTGAGTTTAACACATACAGCTAGGTGTTGTATTGTAGTGCTAGTTTAACCGAGAGTTTTACCACATAGAGATAAGTGTTGTAGTGTAGTGCAAGGTTAATCCAGAGTTTTACCACATACAGGTAGGTGTTGTATTGTAGTGCTAGGTTAACCCAGAGTTTTAACACATACAGGTATGTATTGTAGTTTAGTGCTAGGTTAACCCATAGTTTTAACACATAAAGGTAGGGGTTGTAGTGTAGTGCTAGGTTAACCCAGAGTGTTAACACATACAGGAAGGTGTCGTAGTGTAGTGTGGTGCTAGGTTAACCCAGAGTTTTAACAATTACAGGTAGGTGTTGTAGTGTAGTGTGGTGCTAGGTTAACCCAGAGTTGAACACATACATGCAGGTGTTTAGTGTAGTGTGGTGCTAGGTAAACCCTGAGTTTTAACTCATACAGGTAGGTATTGTAGTGTAGTGCTAGGTAAACCCAGTGTTTTAACACATACAGGTAGGTATTGTAGTGTAGTGTGGTGCTAGGTAGACCCTGAGTTTTAACACATACAGGTAGGTACTGTAGTGTAGTACTAGGTTAACCCAGAGTTTTAACACATACAGTTAGGTGTTGTAGTGTAGTGCTAGGTTAACCCAGAGTTTTAACACATACAGGTAGGTGTTGTAGTGTAGTGTGGTGCTAGGTAAACCCTGAGTTTTAACAGACACAAGTAGGTGTTGTAGTGTAGTGTGGTGCTTGGTAAATCCTTAGTTTTAACACATATAAGTAGGTGTTGTAGTGTAGTGCTAGGTTAACCCAGAGTTTTAGCAGATACAGTAAGGTGTTGTAGTGTAGTGTAGTTCTAGGTTAACACAGAGTTTTAACACATATAGGTAGGTGTTGTAGTTTAGTGTAGTGCTAGGTTAACCAAGAGTTTTAATACATACAGGTAGGTATTGTAGTGTATTGCTAGGTTAACCCAGAGTTTAAACACATACAGGTAGGTGTTGTAGTGTAGTGCTAGGTTAACACAGAGTTTTAACACATACAGGTAGGTGTTGTAGTGTAGTGTGGTGCTAGGTTAAACTAGAGTTTTAACACATACAGGTAGGTGTTGTAGTGTAGTGCTAGGTTAACCCAGAGTTTTAACACATACAGGTAGGGATTGTAGTGTAGTGCTAGGTTAACCCAGAGTTTTAACACATACAGGTAGGTATTGTAGTGTAGTTCTAGGCTAACACAGAGTTTTAACACATACAGGAAGGTGTTGTAGTGTAGTGCCAGGTTAACCGAGAGTTTTACCACATACAGGTAAGTGTTGTAGTGTAGTGCAAGGTTAATCCAGAGTTTTACCACATACAGTTAGGAGTTGTATTGTAGTGCTAGGTTAACCTAGAGTTTTAACACATAAAGGTAGGTGTTGTAGTGTAGTGCTAGGTTAACCCAGAGTCTTAAAACATACAGGTAGGTGTCGTAGTGTAGTGTGGTGCTAGGTTAAACCAGAGTTTTAACACTTACAGGTAGGTGTTGTAGTGTAGTGTGGTGCTAGGTTAACCCAGAGTTGAAGACATACAGGCAGGTGTTTAGTGTAGTGTAGTGCTAGGTAAACCCAGTATTTTAACACATACAGGTAGGTATTGTAGTGTAGTGTGGTGCTAGTTAGACCCTGAGTTTTAACACATAGAGGTAGGTATTGTAGTGTAGTACTAGGTTAACCCAGAGTTTTAACACATACAGTTAGGTGTTGTAGTGTAGTGCTAGGTTAACCCAGAGTTTTAACATATAGAGGTAGGTGTTGTAGTGTAGTGTGGTGCTAGGTAAACCCTGAGTTTTAACAGACACAAGTAGGTGTTGTAGTGTAGTGTGGTGCTTGGTAAATCCTTAGTTTTAACACATATAAGTAGGTGTTGTAGTGTAGTGCTAGGTTAACCCAGAGATTTAGCAGATACAGTTAGGTGTTGTAGTGTAGTGTAGTTCTAGGTTAACACAGAGTTTTAACACATACAGGTAGGTGTTGTAGTGTAGTGTAGTGCTAGGTTAACCCAGAGTTTTAATACATACAGGTAGGTGTTGTAGTGTATTGCTAGGTTAACCCAGAGTTTAAACACATACAGGTAGGTGTTGTAGTGTAGTGCTAGGTTAACACAGAGTTTTAACACATACAGGTAGGTGTTGTAGTGTAGTTCTATGTTAACCCAGAGTTTTAACACATAGAGGTAGGTGTTGTAGTGTAGTGCTAGGTTAACCCAGAGTTTTAACACATACAGGTAGGTATTGTAATGTAGTGCAAGGTTAACCCAGATTTTTAACACATACAGTAGGTATTGTAGTGTAGTGCTAGGTTAACCCTGAGTTTGAACACATAGAGGTAGGTGTTGTAGTGTAGTGATAGGTTAACCCAGAGTTTTAACACATACAGGTAGGTGTTGTAGAGTAGTGTGGTGCTAGGTTAACCCAGAGTTTTAACACATATAGGTAGGTGTTGTAGTGTGGTGCTAGGTTAACCCAGAGTTTTAACACATACAGGTAGGTGTTGTAGTGTAGTGCTAGCGTAAGCCTGAGTTTTAACACATACAGGTAGGTGTTGTAGTGTAGTGTGGTGCTAGGTAAACCCTCAGTTTTAACACATACAGGTAGTTGTTGTATTGTAGTGTGGTGCTAGGTAAACCCTCAGTTTTAACACATACAGGTAGGTATTGTAGTGTAGTGCTAGGTTAACATTGAGTTTTAACACATAGAGGTAGGTGTTGTAGTGTAGTGCTAGGTTAACCCACAGTTTTAAGACATACAAGTAGGTGTTGTAGTGTAGTGCTACGTTAAACCAGAGTTTTAACACATACAGGTAGACGTTGTAGTGTAGTGCTAGGTAAACCCTGAGTTTAACACATACAGGTAGGTGTTGAAGTGTAGTGCTAGGTTAACCCTGAGTTTTAACACATAGAGGTAGGTGTTGTAGTGTAGTACTAGGTTAACCCAGAGTTTTAACACCTACAGATAGGTGTTGTAGTGTAGTGTGGTGCTAGGTAAACCCTGAGTTTTAACACATACAGGTAGTTGTTGTATTGTAGTGTGGTGCTAGGTAAACCCTGAGTTTTAACACATACAGGTAGGTATTGTAGTGTAGTGCTAGGTTAACCCAGAGTTTTAACATATAGAGGTAGGTATTTTAGTGTAGTGCTAGGTTAACACAGAGTTTTAACACATACAGTAGGTATTGTAGTGTAGTGCTAGGTTAACCCAGAGTTTTGACACATGCAGGTAGTTGTTGTAGTGTAGTGTGGTGCTAGGTTAACCAAGAGTTTTAACACATAGAGGTAGGTGTTTTAGTGTAGTGCTAGGTTAAACCTGAGTTTTAACACATACAGATAGGCATTGTAGTGTAGTGCTAGGTTAACCCAGAGTTTTAACACATACAGGTAGGTATTTTAGTGTAGTGCTAGGTTAACACAGAGTTTTAACACATACAGGTAGGTGTTGTATTGTAGCGCTAGGTTAACCCAAGTTTTAACAATATAAGTAGGTATTGTAGTGTAGTGCTAGGTTAAGCCAGAATTTAACACATACAGGTAGGTGTTGTAGTGTAGTGCTAGGTTACCCCAGAGTTTTAACACATACAGGTAGGCATTGTAGTGTAGTGCTAGGTTAATCCTGAGTTTTAACGCATACAGGTAGGTGTTGTAGTGTATTGCTAGTTAAACCCTGAGTTTAACACATACAGGTAGGTGTTGTAGTGTAGTGTTAGGTTAACCCATAGTTTTAATACATACAGTTATGTGTTGTAGTGTAGTGCTAGGTTAACCCAGAGTTTTAACACATACAGGTAGGTGTTGTAGTGTAGTGTGGTGCTAGGTTAACCTAGAGTTTTAACACATACAGGTAGGTGTTGTAGTGTAGTGCTAGGTTAACCCAGAGTTTTAACACATACAGGTAGGGATTGTAGTGTAGTGCTAGGTTAACCCAGAGTTTTAACACATACAGGTAGGTATTGTAGTGTAGTTCTAGGTTAACACAGAGTTTTAACACATACAGGAAGGTGTTGTAGTGTAGTGCCAGGTTAACCGAGAGTTTTACCACATACAGGTAAGTGTTGTAGTGTAGTGCAAGGTTAATCCAAATTTTTACCACATACAGGTAGGAGTTGTATTGTAGTGCTAGGTTAACCCAGAGTTTTAACACATACAGGTATGTATTGTAGTGTAGTGCTAGGTTAGGTTAACCCAGAATTTTAACACATAAAGGTAGGTGTTGTAGTGTAGTGCTAGGTTAACCCAGAGTCTTAACACATACAGGTAGGTGTCGTAGTGTTGTGTGGTGCTAGGTTAACCCAGAGTTTTAACACTTACAGGTAGGTGTTGTAGTGTAGTGTGGTGCTAGATTAACCCAGAGTTGAACACATACAGGCAGGTGTTTAGTGTAGTGTGGTGCTAGGTGAACCCTGAGATTTAACTCATACAGGTAGGTATTGTAGTGTAGTGCTAGGTAAACCCAGTATTTTAACACATACAGGTAGGTGTTGTAGTGTAGTGTGGTGCTAGGTAAACCCTGAGTTTTAACACACACAAGTAGGTGTTGTAGTGTAGTGTGGTTCTTGGTAAATCCTTAGTTTTAACACATATAAGTAGGTGTTGTAGTGTAGTGCTAGGTTAACCCAGAGATTTAGCAGATACAGTTAGGTGTTGTAGTGTAGTGTAGTTCTAGTTTAACCCAGAGTTTTAATACATACAGGTAGGTGTTGTAGTGTATTGCTAGGTTAACCCAGAGTTTAAACACATACAGGTAGGTGTTGTAGTGTAGTGCTAGGTTAACACAGAGTTGTAACACATACAGGTAGGTGTTGTAGTGTAGTGCTATGTTAACCCAGAGTTTTAACACATAGAGGTAGATGTTGTAGTGTAGTGCTAGGTTAACCCAGAGTTTTAACACATACAGGTAGGTATAGTAATGTAGTGCTAGGTTAACCCAGAGTTTTAACACATACAGTAGGTATTGTAGTGTAGTGCTAGGTTAACCCTGAGTTTGAACACATAGAGGTAGGTGTTGTAGTGTAGTGCTAGGTTAACCCACAGTTTTAAGACATACAAATACGTGTTGTAGTGTAGTGCTAGGTTAACCCAGAGTTTTAACACATACAGGTAGGTGTGGTAGTGTAGTGCTAGGTTAACCCAGAGTTTTAACACATACAGGTAGGTATTGTAGTGTAGTGCTAGGTTAAGCCAGAGTTTTAAACATACAGGTAGGTGTTGTAGTGTAGTGCTAGGTTAACCCAGAGTTTTAACACATATAGGTAGGTATTTTAGTGTAGTGCTAGGTTAACACAGAGTTTTAACACATACAGTAGGTATTGTAGTGTAGTGCTAAGCTAACCCAGAGTTTTGACACATACAGGTAGTTGTTGTAGTGTAGAGTGGTGCTAGGTTAACCAAGAGTTTTAACACACAGAGGTAGGTGTTTTAGTGTAGTGCTAGGTTAACCCAGAGTTTTAACACATAGAGGTAGGTGTTTTAGTGTAGTGCTAGGTTAACCCACAGTTTTAAGACATACAAATAGGTGTTTTAGTGTAGTGCTAGGTTAACCCAGAGTTTTAACACATACAGGTAGTTGTTGTAGTGTAGTGTGGTGCTAGGTTAACACAGACTTTTAACACATACAGGTAGGTGTTGTAGTGTAGTGTAGTGCTAGGTTAACGCAGAGTGTTAATACATACAGGTAGGTGTTGTAGTGTATTGCTAGGTTAACCCAGAGTTTAAACACATACAGGTAGGTGTTGTAGTGTAGTGCTAGGTTAACACAGAGTTTTAACACATACAGGTAGGTGTTGTGGTGTAGTGCTATGTAAACCCAGAGTTTTAACACATAGAGGTAGGTGTTGTAGTGTAGTGCTAGGTTAACCCAGAGTTTTAACACATACAGGTAGGTATTGTAATGTAGTGCTAGGTTAACCCAGAGTTTTAACACATACAGTAGGTAATGTAGTGTAGTGCTAGGTTAACCCTGAGTTTGAACACATAGAGGTAGGTGTTGTAGTGTAGTGATAGGTTAACCCAGAGTTTTAACACATACAGGTAGGTGTTGTAGAGTAGTGTGGTGCTAGGTTAACCCAGAGTTTTATCACATATAGGTAGGTGTTGTAGTGTGGTGCTAGGTTAACCCAGAGTTTTAACACATAGAGGTAGACGTTGTAGTGTAGTGCTAGGTAAACCCTCAGTTTAACACATACAGGTAGGTGTTGAAGTGTAGTGCTAGGTTAACCCTGAGTTTTAACACATAGAGGTAGGTGTTGTAGTGTAGTACTAGGTTAACCCAGAGTTTTAACACCTACAGTTAGGTGTTGTAGTGTAGTGTGGTGCTAGGTAAACCCTGAGTTTTAACACATACAGGTAGTTGTTGTATTGTAGTGTGGTGCTAGGTAAACCCTGAGTTTTAACACATACAGGTAGGTATTGTAGTGTAGTGCTAGTTTAACCCAGAGTTTTAACATATACAGGTAGGTATTTTAGTGTAGTGCTAGGTTAACACAGAGTTTTAACACATACAGTAGGTATTGTAGTGTAGTGCTAGGTTAACCCAGAGTTTTGACACATACAGCTAGTTGTTGTAGTGTAGTGTGGTGCTAGGTTAACCAAGAGTTTTAACACATAGAGGTAGGTGTTTTAGTGTAGTGCTAGGTTAAACCTGAGTTTTAACACATACAGGTAGGCATTGTAGTGTAGTGCTAGGTTAACCCAGAGTTTTAACACATACAGGTAGGTATTTTAGTGTAGTGCTAGGTTAACAGAGAGTTTTAACACATACAGGTAGGTGTTGTATTGTAGCGCTAGGTTAACCCAGAGTTTTAACAATATAAGTAGGTATTGTAGTGTAGTGCTAGGTTAAGCCAGAATTTAACACATACAGGTAGGTGTTGTAGTGTAGTGCTAGGTTACCCCAGTGTTTTAACACATACAGGTAGGCATTGTAGTGTAGTGCTAGGTTAATCCTGAGTTTAACACATACAGGTAGGTGTTGTAGTGTAGTGTTAGGTTAACCCATAGTTTTAACACATACAGTTATGTGTTGTAGTGTAGTGCTAGGTTAACCCAGAGTTTTAACACATACAGGTAGGTGTTGTAGTGTAGTGTGGTGCTAGGTTAACCTAGAGTTTTAACACATACAGGTAGGTGTTGTAGTGTAGTGCTAGGTTAACCCAGAGTTTTAACACATACAGGTAGGGATTGTAGTGTAGTGCTAGGTTAACCCAGAGTTTTAACACATACAGGTAGGTATTGTAGTGTAGTTCTAGGTTAACACAGAGTTTTAACACATACAGGAAGGTGTTGTAGTGTAGTGCCAGGTTAACCGAGAGTTTTACCACATACAGGTAAGTGTTGTAGTGTAGTGCAAGGTTAATCCAGAGTTTTACCACATACAGGTAGGAGTTGTATTGTAGTGCTAGGTTAACCCAGAGTTTTAACACATACAGGTATGTATTGTAGTGTAGTGCTAGGTTAACCCAGAATTTTAACACATAAAGGTAGGTGTTGTAGTGTAGTGCTAGGTTAACCCAGATTCTTAACACATACAGGTAGGTGTCGTAGTGTTGTGTGGTGCTAGGTTAACCCAGAGTTTTAACACTTACAGGTAGGTGTTGTAGTGTAGTGTGGTGCTAGATTAACCCAGAGTTGAACACATACAGGCAGGTGTTTAGTGTAGTGTGGTGCTAGGTGAACCCTGAGTTTTAACTCATACAGGTAGGTATTGTAGTGTAGTGCTAGGTAAACCAAGTATTTTAACACATACAGGTAGGTGTTGTAGTGTAGTGTGGTGCTAGCTAAACCCTGAGTTTTAACACACACAAGTAGGTGTTGTAGTGTAGTGTGGTTCTTGGTAAATCCTTAGTTTTAACACATATAAGTAGGTGTTGTAGTGTAGTGCTAGGTTAACCCAGAGATTTAGCAGATACAGTTAGGTGTTGTAGTGTAGTGTAGTTCTAGGTTAACACAGAGTTTTAACACATACAGGTAGGTGTTGTAGTGAAGTGTAGTGCTAGGTTAACCCAGAGTTTTAATACATACAGGTAGGTGTTGTAGTGTATTGCTAGGTTAACCCAGAGTTTAAACACATACAGGTAGGTGTTGTAGTGTAGTGCTAGGTTAACCCTGAGTTTGAACACATAGAGGTAGGTGTTGTAGTGTAGTGATAGGTTAACCCAGAGTATTAACACATAAAGGTAGGTGTTGTAGAGTAGTGTTGTGCTAGGTTAACCCAGAGTTTTAACACATATAGGTAGGTGTTGAAGTGTGGTGGTAGGTTAACCCAGAGTTTTAACACATACAGGTAGGTGTTGTAGTGTAGTGCTAGGGTAAGCCTGAGTTTTAACACATACAGGTAGGTGTTGTAGTGTAGTGCTAGTTAAACCCTGAGTTTAACACATACAGGTAGGTGTTGTAGTGTAGTGCTAGGTTAACCCTGAGTTTTAACACATAGAGGTAGGTGTTGTAGTGTAGTACTAGGTTAACCCAGAGTTTTAACACCTACAGGTAGGTGTTGTAGTGTAGTGTGGTGCTAGGTAAACCCTGAGTTTTAACACATACAGGTAGTTGTTGTATTGTAGTGTTGTGCTAGGTAAACCCTGAGTTTTAACACATACAGGTAGGTATTGTAGTGTAGTGCTAAGCTAACCCAGAGTTTTGACACATACAGGTAGTTGTTGTAGTGTAGAGTGGTGCTAGGTTAACCAAGAGTTTTAACACATAGAGGTAGGTGTTTTAGTGTAGTGCTAGGTTAACCCAGAGTTTTAACACATAGAGGTAGGTGTTGTAGTGTAGTGCTAGGTTAACCCAAAGTTTTAAGACATACAAATAGGTGTTTTAGTGTAGTGCTAGGTTAACCCAGAATTTTAACACATACAGGTAGGTGTGGTAGTGTAGTGCTAGGTTAACCCAGAGTTTTAACACATATAGGTAGGTATTTTAGTGTAGTGCTAGGTTAACACAGAGTTTTAACACATACAGTAGGTATTGTAGTGTAGTGCTAGGTTAACCCAGAGTTTTGACACATACAGGTAGTTGTTGTAGTGTAGTGTGGTGCTAGGTTAACCAAGAGTTTTAACACATAGAGGTAGGTGTTTTAGTGTAGTGCTAGGTTAACCCAGAGTTTTAACACATACAGGTAGTTGTTGTAGTGTAGTGTAGTGCTAGGTTAACCCAGAGTTTTAACACATACAGGTAAGTGTTGAAGTGTAGTGCAAGGTTAATCCAGAGTTTTACCACATACAGGTAGGTGTTGTATTGTAGTGCTAGGTTAACCCAGAGTTTTAACACATACAGGTAGGTGTTGTAGTGTAGTGCTAGGTTAACCCAGAGTCTTAACACATAAACGTAGGTGTCGTAGTGTAGTGTGGTGCTAGGTTAACCCATACTTTTAACACTTACAGGTAGGTGTTGTAGTGTAGTGTGGTGCTAGGTTAACCCAGATTTGAACACATACAGGCAGGTGTTTAGTGTAGTGTGGTGCTAGGTAAACCCTGAGTTTTAACACACACAAGTAGGTGTTGTAGTGTAGTGTGGTGCTTGGTAAATCCTTAGTTTTAACACATATAAGTAGGTGTTGTAGTGTAGTGCTAGGTTAACCCAGAGTGTTAGCAGATACAGTTAGGTGTTGTAGTGTAGTGTAGTTCTAGGTTAACACAGAATTTTAACACATACAGGTAGGTGTTGTAGTGTAGTGTAGTGCTAGGTTAACGCAGAGTGTTAATACATACAGGTAGGTGTTGTAGTGTATTGCTAGGTTAACCCAGAGTTTAAACACATACAGGTAGGTGTTGTAGTGTAGTGCTAGGTTAACACAGAGTTTTAACACATACAGGTAGGTGTTGTAGTGTAGTGCTATGTTAACCCAGAGTTTTAACACATAGAGGTAGGTGTTGTAGTGTAGTGCTAGGTTAACCCAGAGTTTTAACACATACAGGTAGGTATTGTAATGTAGTGCTAGGTTAACCCAGAGTTTTAACACATACAGTAGGTAATGTAGTGTAGTGCTAGGTTAACCCTGAGTTTGAACACATAGAGGTAGGTGTTGTAGTGTAGTGATAGGTTAACCCAGAGTTTTAACACATACAGGTAGGTGTTGTAGAGTAGTGTGGTGCTAGGTTAACCCAGAGTTTTATCACATATAGGTAGGTGTTGTAGTGTGGTGCTAGGTTAACCCAGAGTTTTAACACATACAGGTAGACGTTGTAGTGTAGTGCTAGGTAAACCCTGAGTTTAACACATACAGGTAGGTGTTGAAGTGTAGTGCTAGGTTAACCCTGAGTTTTAACACATAGAGGTAGGTGTTGTAGTGTAGTACTAGGTTAACCCAGAGTTTTAACACCTACAGGTAGGTGTTGTAGTGTAGTGTGGTGCTAGGTAAACCCTGAGTTTTAACACATACAGGTAGTTGTTGTATTGTAGTGTGGTGCTAGGTAAACCCTGAGTTTTAACACATACAGGTAGGTATTGTAGTGTAGTGCTAGGTTAACCCAGAGTTTTAACATATACAGGTAGGTATTTTAGTGTAGTGCTAGGTTAACACAGAGTTTTAACACATACAGTTGGTATTGTAGTGTAGTGTTAGGTTAACCCAGAGTTTTGACACATACAGGTAGTTGTTGTAGTGTAGTGTGGTGCTAGGTTAACCAAGAGTTTTAACACATAGAGGTAGGTGTTTTAGTGTAGTGCCAGGTTAAACCTGAGTTTTAACACATACAGGTAGGCATTGTAGTGTAGTGCTAGGATAACCCAGAGTTTTAACACATACAGGTAGGTATTTTAGTGTAGTGCTAGGTTAACACAGAGTTTTAACACATACAGGTAGGTGTTGTATTGTAGCGCTAGGTTAACCCAGAGTTTTAACAATATAAGTAGGTATTGTAGTGTAGTGCTAGGTTAAGCCAGAATTTAACACATACAGGTAGGTGTTGTAGTGTAGTGCTAGGTTACCCCAGAGTTTTAACACATACAGGTAGGCATTGTAGTGTAGTGCTAGGTTAATCCTGAGTTTTAACGCATACAGGTAGGTGTTGTAGTGTAGTGCTAGGTAAACCCTGAGTTTAACACATACAGGTAGGTGTTGTAGTGTAGTGTGGTGCTAGGTTAACCTAGAGTTTTAACACATACAGGTAGGTGTTGTAGTGCAGTGCTAGGTTAACCCAGAGTTTTAACACATACAGGTAGGTATTGTAGTGTAGTTCTAGGTTAACACAGAGTTTTAACACATACAGGAAGGTGTTGTAGTGTAGTGCCAGGTTAACCGAGAGTTTTACCACATGCAGGTAAGTGTTGTAGTGTAGTGCAAGGTTAATCCAGAGTTTTACCACATACAGGTAGGAGTTGTATTGTAGTGCTAGGTTAACCCAGAGTTTTAACACATACAGGTATGTATTGTAGTGTAGTGCTAGGTTAACCCAGAATTTTAACACATAAAGGTAGGTGTTGTAGTGTAGTGCTAGGTTAACCCAGAGTCTTAACACATACAGGTAGGTGTCGTAGTGTTGTGTGGTGCTAGGTTAACCCAGAGTTTTAACACTTACAGGTAGGTGTTGTAGTGTAGTGTGGTGCTAGATTAACCCAGAGTTGAACACATACAGGCAGGTGTTTAGTGTAGTGTGGTGCTAGGTGAACCCTGAGTTTTAACTCATACAGGTAGGTATTGTAGTGTAGTGCTAGGTAAACCCAGTATTTTAACACATACAGGTAGGTGTTGTAGTGTAGTGTGGTGCTAGGTAAACCCTGAGTTTTAATACACACAAGTAGGTGTTGTAGTGTAGTTTGGTTCTTAGTAAATCCTTAGTTTTAACACATATAAGTAGGTGTTGTAGTGTAGTGCTAGGTTAACCCAGAGATTTAGCAGATACAGTTAGGTGTTGTAGTGTAGTGTAGTTCTAGGTTAACACAGAGTTTTAACACATACAGGTAGGTGTTGTAGTGAAGTGTAGAGCTAGGTTAACCCAGAGTTTTAATACATACAGGTAGGTGTTGTAGTGTATTGCTAGGTTAACCCAGAGTTTAAACACATACAGGTAGGTGTTGTAGTGTAGTGCTAGGTTAACACAGAGTTTTAACACATACAGGTAGGTGTTGTAGTGTAGTGCTATGTTAACCCAGAGTTTTAACACATAGAGGTAGGTGTTGTAGTGTAGTGCTAGGTTAACCCAGAGTTTTAACACATACAGGTAGGTATTGTAATGTAGTGCTAGGTTAACCCAGAGTTTTAACACATACAGTAGGTATTGTAGTGTAGTGCTAGGTTAACCCTGAGATTGAACACATAGAGGTAGGTGTTGTAGTGTAGTGATAGGTTAACCCAGAGTATTAACACATACAGGTAGGTGTTGTAGAGTAGTGTTGTGCTAGGTTAACCCAGAGTTTTAACACATATAGGTAGGTGTTGAAGTGTGGTGCTAGGTTAACCCAGAGTTTTAACACATACAGGTAGGTGTTGTAGTGTAGTACTAGGTTAACCCAGAGTTTTAACACCTACAGGTAGGTGTTGTAGTGTAGTGTGGTGCTAGGTAAACCCTGAGTTTTAACACATACAGGTAGTTGTTGTATTGTAGTGTGGTGCTAGGTAAACCCTGAGTTTTAACACATACAGGTAGGTATTGTAGTGTAGTGCTAGGTTAACCTAGAGTTTTAACACATAGAGGTAGGTGTTGTAGTGTAGTGCTAGGTTAACCCACAGTTTTAAGACATACAAATAGGTGTTGTAGTGTAGTGCTAGGTTAACCCAGAGTTTTAACACATACAGGTAGGTGTGGTAGTGTAGTGCTAGGTTAACCCAGTTTTAACACATACAGGTAGGTATTGTAGTGTAGTGCTAGGTTAAGCCAGAGTTTTAAACATACAGGTAGGTGTTGTAGTGTAGTGCTAGGTTAACCCAGAGTTTTAACACATATAGATAGGTATTTTAGTGTAGTGCTAGGTTAACACAGAGTTTTAACACATACAGTAGGTATTGTAGTGTAGTGCTAAGCTAACCCAGAGTTTTGACACATACAGGTAGTTGTTGTAGTGTAGAGTGGTGCTAGGTTAACCAAGAGTTTTAACACATAGAGGTAGGTGTTTTAGTGTAGTGCTAGGTTAACCCAGAGTTTTAACATATAGAGGTAGGTGTTGTAGTGTAGTGCTAGGTTAACCCACAGTTTTAAGACATACAAATAGGTGTTGTAGTGTAGTGCTAGGTTAACCCAGAGTTTTAACACATACAGGTAGGTATTGTAGTGTAGTGCTAGGTTAAGCCAGAGTTTTAAACATACAGGTAGGTGTTGTAGTGTAGTGCTAGGTTAACCCAGAGTTTTAACACATATAGGTATGTATTTTAGTGTAGTGCTAGGTTAACACAGAGTTTTAACACATACAGTAGGTATTGTAGTGTAGTGCTAGGTTAACCCAGAGTTTTGACACATACAGGTAGTTGTTGTAGTGTAGTGTGGTGCTAGGTTAACCAAGAGTTTTAACACATAGAGGTAGGTGTTTTAGTGTAGTGCTAGGTTAACCCAGAGTTTTAACACATACAGGTAGTTGTTGTAGTGTAGTGTGGTGCTAGGTTAACACAGAGTTTTAACACATACAGGTAGGTGTTGTAGTGTAGTGTAGTGCTAGGTTAACGCAGAGTGTTAATACATACAGGTAGGTGTTGTAGTGTATTGCTAGGTTAACCCAGAGTTTAAACACATACAGGTAGGTGTTGTAGTGTAGTGCTAGGTTAACACAGAGTTTTAACACATACAGGTAGGTGTTGTAGTGTAGTGCTATGTTAACCCCGAGTTTTAACACATAGAGGTAGGTGTTGTAGTGTAGTGCTAGGTTAACCCAGAGTTTTAACACATACAGGTAGGTATTGTAATGTAGTGCTAGGTTAACCCAGAGTTTTAACACATACAGTAGGTAATGTAGTGTAGTGCTAGGTTAACCCTGAGTTTGAACACATAGAGGTAGGTGTTGTAGTGTAGTGATAGATTAACCCAGAGTTTTAACACATACAGGTAGGTGTTGTAGAGTAGTGTGGTGCTAGGTTAACCCAGAGTTTTATCACATATAGGTAGGTGTTGTAGTGTGGTGCTAGGTTAACCCAGAGTTTTAACACGTACAGGTAGGTATTGTAGTGTAGTGCTAGGTTAACCCTGAGTTTTAACACATAGAGGTAGGTGTTGTAGTGTAGTACTAGGTTAACCCAGAGTTTTAACACCTACAGGTAGGTGTTGTAGTGTAGTGTGGTGCTAGGTAAACCCTGAGTTTTAACACATACAGGTAGTTGTTGTATTGTAGTGTGGTGCTAGGTAAACCCTGAGTTTTAACACATACAGGTAGGTATTGTAGTGTAGTGCTAGGTTAACCCAGAGTTTTAACATATACAGGTAGGTATTTTAGTGTAGTGCTAGGTTAACACAGAGTTTTAACACATACAGTAGGTATTGTAGTGTAGTGCTAGGTTAACCCAGAGTTTTTATACATACAGGTAGTTGTTGTAGTTTAGTGTGGTGCTAGGTTAACCAAGAGTTTTAACACATAGAGGTAGGTGTTTTAGTGTAGTGCTAGGTTAAACCTGAGTTTTAACACATACAGGTAGGCATTGTAGTGTAGTGCTAGGTTAACCCAGAGTTTTAACACATACAGGTAGGTATTTTAGTGTAGTGCTAGGTTAACACAGAGTTTTAACACATACAGGTAGGTGTTGTATTGTAGCGCTAGGTTAACCCAGAGTTTTAACAATATAAGTAGGTATTGTAGTGTAGTGCTAGGTTAAGCCAGAATTTAACACATACAGGTAGGTGTTGTAGTGTAGTGCTAGGTTACCCCAGAGTTTTAACACATACAGGTAGGCATTGTAGTGTAGTGCTAGGTTAATCCTGAGTTTTAACGCATACAGGTAGGTATTTTAGTGTAGTGCTAGGTAAACCCTGAGTTTAACACATACAGGTAGGTGTTGTAGTGTAGTGTTAGGTTAACCCATAGTTTTAACACATACAGTTATGTGTTGTAGTGTAGTGCTAGGTTAATCCAGAGTTTTAACACATACAGGTAGGTGTTGTAGTGTAGTGTGGTGCTAGGTTAACCTAGAGTTTTAACACATACAGGTAGGTGTTGTAGTGTAGTGCTAGGTTAACCCAGAGTTTTAACACATACAGATAGGGATTGTAGTGTAGTGCTAGGTTAACCCAGAGTTTTAACACATACAGGTAGGTATTGTAGTGTAGTTCTAGGTTAACACAGAGTTTTAACACATACAGGAAGGTGATGTAGTGTAGTGCCAGGTTAACCGAGAGTTTTACCACATACAGGTAAGTGTTGTAGTGTAGTGCAAGGTTAATCCAGAGTTTTACCACATACAGGTAGCAGTTGTATTGTAGTGCTAGGTTAACCCAGAGTTTTAACACATACAGGTATGTATTGTAGTGTAGTGCTAGGTTAACCCAGAATTTTAACACATAAAGGTAGGTGTTGTAGTGTAGTGCTAGGTTAACCCAGAGTCTTAACACATACAGGTAGGTGTCGTAGTGTTGTGTGGTGCTAGGTTAACCCAGAGTTTTAACACTTACAGGTAGGTGTTGTAGTGTAGTGTGGTGCTAG
Organism: Eledone cirrhosa; assembly: GCA_964016885.1. Taxonomy (NCBI): domain Eukaryota; kingdom Metazoa; phylum Mollusca; class Cephalopoda; order Octopoda; family Eledonidae; genus Eledone; species Eledone cirrhosa. The sequence continues at coordinate 13,161,790 of OZ024740.1, forward strand.
ATTAACCCAGAGTTGAACACATACAGGCAGGTGTTTAGTGTAGTGTGGTGCTAGGTGAACCCTGAGTTTTAACTCATACAGGTAGGTATTGTAGTGTAGTGCTAGGTAAACCCAGTATTTTAACACATACAGGTAGGTGTTGTAGTGTAGTGTGGTGCTAGGTAAACCCTGAGTTTTAACACACACAATTAGGTGTTGTAGTGTAGTGTGGTTCTTGGTAAATCCTTAGTTTTAACACATATAAGTAAGTGTTGTAGTGTAGTGCTAGGTTAACCCAGAGATTTAGCAGATACAGTTAGGTGTTGTAGTGTAGTGTAGTTCTAGGTTAACACAGAGTTTTAACACATACAGGTAGGTGTTGTAGTGAAGTGTAGTGCTAGGTTAACCCAGAGTTTTAATACATACAGGTAGGTGTTGTAGTGTATTGCTAGGTTAACCCAGAGTTTAAACACATACAGGTAGGTGTTGTAGTGTGGTGCTAGGTTAACACAGAGTTTTAACACATACAGGTAGGTGTTGTAGTGTAGTGCTATGTTAACCCAGAGTTTTAACACATAGAGGTAGGTGTTGTAGTGTAGTGCTAGGTTAACCCAGAGTTTTAACACATACAGGTAGGTATTGTAATGTAGTGCTAGGTTAACCCAGAGTTTTAACACATACAGTAGGTATTGTAGTGTAGTGCTAGGTTAACCCTGAGTTTGAACACATAGAGATAGGTGTTGTAGTGTAGTGATAGGTTAACCCAGAGTATTAACACATACAGGTAGGTGTTGTAGAGTAGTGTTGTGCTAGGTTAACCCAGAGTTTTAACACATATAGGTAGGTGTTGAAGTGTGGTGCTAGGTTAACCCAGAGTTTTAACACATACAGGTAGGTGTTGTAGTGTAGTGCTAGGGTAAGCCTGAGTTTTAACACATACAGGTAGGTATTGTAGTGTAGTGCTAGTTAAACCCTGAGTTTAACACATACAGGTAGGTGTTGTAGTGTAGTGCTAGGTTAACCCTGAGTTTTAACACATAGAGGTAGGTGTTGTAGTATAGTACTAGGTTAACCCAGAGTTTTAACACCTACAGGTAGGTGTTGTAGTGTAGTGTGGTGCTAGGTAAACCCTGAGTTTTAACACATACAGGTAGTTGTTGTATTGTAGTGTGGTGCTAGGTAAACCCTGAGTTTTAACACATACAGGTAGGTATTGTAGTGTAGTGCTAGGTTAACCCAGAGTTTTAACACATAGAGGTAGGTGTTGTAGTGTAGTGCTAGGTTAACCCACAGTTTTAAGACATACAAATAGGTGTTGTAGTGTAGTGCTAGGTTAACCCAGAGTTTTAACACATACAGGTAGGTGTGGTAGTGTAGTGCTAGGTTAACCCAGAGTTTTAACACATACAGGTAGGTATTGTAGTGTAGTGCTAGGTTAATCCAGAGTTTTAAACATACAGGTAGGTGTTGTTGTGTAGTGCTAGGTTAACCCAGAGTTTTAACACATATAGGTAGGTATTTTAGTGTAGTGCTAGGTTAACACAGAGTTTTAACACATACAGTAGGTATTGTAGTGTAGTGCTAAGCTAACCCAGAGTTTTGACACATACAGGTAGTTGTTGTAGTGTAGAGTGGTGCTAGGTTAACCAAGAGTTTTAACACATAGAGGTAGGTGTTTTAGTGTAGTGCTAGGTTAACACAGAGTTTTAACACATAGAGGTAGGTGTTGTAGTGTAGTGCTAGGTTAACCCACAGTTTTAAGACATACAAATAGGTGTTGTAGTGTAGTGCTAGGTTAACCCAGAGTTTTAACACATACATATAGGTGTGGTAGTGTAGTGCTAGGTTAACCCAGAGTTTTAACACATACAGGTAGGTATTGTAGTGTAGTGCTAGGTTAAGCCAGAGTTTTAAACATACAGGTAGGTGTTGTAGTGTAGTGCTAGGTTAACCCAGAGTTTTAACACATACAGGTAGTTGTTGTAGTGTAGTGTGGTGCTAGGTTAACCAAGAGTTTTAACACATACAGGTAGGTATTGTAGTGTAGTGCTAGGTTAACCCAGAGTTTTAACACATACAGGTAAGTGTTGAAGTGTAGTGCAAGGTTAATCCAGAGTTTTACCACATACAGGTAGGTGTTGTATTGTAGTGCTAGGTTAACCCAGAGTTTTAACACATACAGGTAGGTGTTGTAGTGTAGTGTGGTGCTAGGTAAACCCAGAGTTTTAACACACACAAGTAGGTGTTGTAGTGTAGTGTGGTGCTTGGTAAATCCTTAGTTTTAACACATATAAATAGGTGTTGTAGTGTAGTGCTAGGTTAACCCAGAGTTTTAGCAGATACAGTTAGGTGTTGTAGTGTAGTGTAGTTCTAGGTTAACACAGAGTTTTAACACATACAGGTAGGTGTTGTAGTGTAGTGTAGTGCTAGGTTAACCCATAGTTTTAATACATACAGGTAGGTGTTGTAGTGTATTGCTAGGTTAACCCAGAGTTTAAACACATACAGGTAGGTGTTGTAGTGTAGTGCTAGGTTAACACAGAGTTTTAACACATACAGGTAGGTGTTGTAGTGTAGTGCTATGTTAACACAGAGTATTAACACATAGAGGTAGGTGTTGTAGTGTAGTGCAAGGTTAAACCAGAGTTTTAACACATACAGGTAGGTATTGTAATGTAGTGCTAGGTTAACCCAGAGTTTTAACACATACAGTAGGTATTGTAGTGTAGTGCTAGGTTAACCCTGAGTTTGAACACATAGAGGTAGGTGTTGTAGTGTAGTGATAGGTTAACCCAGAGTTTTAACACATACAGGTAGGTGTTGTAGAGTAGTGTGGTGGTAGGTTAACCCAGAGTTTTATCACATATAGGTAGGTGTTGTAGTGTGGTGCTAGGTTAACCCAGAGTTTTAACACATACAGGTAGGCGTTGTAGTGTAGTGCTAGGTAAACACTGAGTTTAACACATAGAGGTAGTTGTTGTAGTGTAGTGTGGTGCTAGGTTAACCAAGAGTTTTAACACATAGAGGTAGGTGTTTTAGTGTAGTGCTAGGTTAACCCTGAGTTTTAACACATACAGGTAGGCATTGTAGTGTAGTGCTAGGTTAACCCAGAGTTTTAACACATACAGGTAGGTATTTTAGTGTAGTGCTAGGTTAACACAGAGTTTTAACACATACAGGTAGGTGTTGTATTGTAGCGCTAGGTTAACCCAGAGTTTTAACAATATAAGTAGGTATTGTAGTGTAGTGCTAGGTTAAGCCAGAATTTAACACATACAGGTAGGTGTTGTAGTGTAGTGCTAGGTTACCCCAGTGTTTTAACACATACAGGTAGGCATTGTAGTGTAGTGCTAGGTTAATCCTGAGTTTTAACGCATACAGGTAGGTTTTGTAGTGTAGTGCTAGGTAAACCCTGAGTTTAACACATACAGGTAGGTGTTGTAGTGTAGTGTTAGGTTAACCCATAGTTTTAACACATACAGTTATGTGTTGTAGTGTAGTGCTAGGTTAACGCAGAGTTTTAACACATACAGGTAGGTGTTGTAGTGTAGTGTGGTGCTAGGTTAACCTAGAGTTTTAACACATACAGGTAGGTGTTGTAGTGTAGTGCTAGGTTAACCCAGAGTTTTAACACATACAGGTAGGGATTGTAGTGTAGTGCTAGGTTAACCCAGAGTTTTAACACATACAGGTAGGTATTGTAGTGTAGTTCTAGGTTAACACAGAGTTTTAACACATACAGGAAGGTGTTGTAGTGTAGTGCCAGGTTAACCCAGAGTTTTAACACATACAGGTAGGTGTTGTAGTGTAGTGTAGTGCAAGGTTAATCCAGAGTTTTACCACATACAGGTAGGAGTTGTATTGTAGTGCTACGTTAACCCAGAGTTTTAACACATACAGGTATGTATTGTAGTGTAGTGTAGTGCAAGGTTAATCCAGAGTTTTACCACATACAGGTAGGAGTTGTATTGTAGTGCTACGTTAACCCAGAGTTTTAACACATACAGGTATGTATTGTAGTGTAGTGCTAGGTTAACCCAGAATTTTAACACATAAAGGTAGGTGTTGAAGTGTGGTGCTAGGTTAACCCAGAGTTTTAACAAATACAGGTAGGTGTTGTAGTGTAGTGCTAGGGTAAGCCTGAGTTTTAACACATACAGGTAGGTGTTGTAGTGTAGTGCTAGGTTAACCCAGAGTTTTAACACATAGAGGTAGGTGTTGAAGTGTAGTGCTAGGTTAACCCACAGTTTTAAGACATACAGTTAGGTGTTGTAGTGTAGTGTAGTTCTAGGTTAACACAGAGTTTTAACACATACAGGTAGGTGTTGTAGTGAAGTGTAGTGCTAGGTTAACCCAGAGTTTTAATGCATACAGGTAGGTGTTGTAGTGTATTGCTAGGTTAACCCAGAGTTTAAACACATACAGGTAGGTGTTGTAGTGTAGTGCTATGTTAACCCAGAGTTTTAACACATAGAGGTAGGTGTTGTAGTGTAGTGCTAGGTTAACCCAGAGTTTTAACACATACAGGTAGGTATTGTAATGTAGTGCTAGGTTAACCCAGAGTTTTAACACATACAGTAGGTATTGTAGTGTAGTGCTAGGTTAACCCTGAGTATTAACACATACAGGTAGGTGTTGTAGAGTAGTGTGGTGCTAGGTTAACCCAGAGTTGTAACACATATAGGTAGGTGTTGAAGTGTGGTGCTAGGTTAACCCAGAGTTTTAACACATACAGGTAGGTGTTGTAGTGTAGTGCTAGGTAAACCCTGAGTTTAAAACATACAGGTAGGTGTTGTAGTGTAGTGCTAGGTTAACCCTGAGTTTTAACACATACAGGTAGGCGTTGTAGTGTAGTGCTAGGTAAACCCTGAGTTTAACACATACAGGTAGGTGTTGTAGTGTAGTGCTAGGTTAACCCTGAGTTTTAACACATAGAGGTAGGTGTTGTAGTGTAGTGTGGTGCTAGGTAAACCCTGAGTTTTAACAGATACAGGTAGTTGTTGTATTGTAGTGTGGTGCTAGGTTAACCAAGAGTTTTAACACATAGAGGTAGGTGTTTTAGTGTACTGCTAGGTTAACCCAGAGTTTTAACACATACAGGTAGGTGTTGTAGAGTAGTGTGGTGCTAGGTTAACCCAGAGTTGTAACACATATAGGTAGGTGTTGAAGTGTGGTGCTAGGTTAACCCAGAGTTTTAACACATACAGGTAGGTGTTGTAGTGTAGTGCTAGGTAAACCCTGAGTTTAAAACATACAGGTAGGTGTTGTAGTGTAGTGCTAGGTTAACCCTGAGTTTTAACACATACAGGTAGGCGTTGTAGTGTAGTGCTAGGTAAACCCTGAGTTTAACACATACAGGTAGGTGTTGTAATGTAGTGCTAGGTTAACCCACAGTTTTAAGACATACAAATAGGTGTTGTAGTGTAGTGCTAGGTTTACCCTGAGTTTTAACACATACAGGTAGTTGTTGTAGTGCAGTGTGGTGCTAGGTTAACCAAGAGTTTTAACACATAGAGGTAGGTGTTTTAGTGTACTGCTAGGTTAACCCAGAGTTTTAACACATAGAGGTAGGTGTTGTAGTGTAGTGCTAGGTTAACCCACAGTTTTAAGACATACAAATAGGTGTTGTAGTGTAGTGCTAGGTTTACCCAGAGTTTTAACACATACAGGTAGGTGTGGTAGTGTAGTGCTAGGTTAACCCTGAGTTTTAACACATACAGGTAGGTATTGTAGTGTAGTGCTAGGTTAAGCCAGAGTTTTAAACATACAGGTAGGTGTTGTAGTGTAGTGCTAGGTTAACCCAGAGTTTTAACACATATAGGTAGGTATTTTAGTGTAGTGCTAGGTTAACCCAGAGTTTTGACACATACAGGTAGTTGTTGTAGTGTAGTGTGGTGCTAGGTTAACCAAGAGTTTTAACACATAGAGGTAGGTGTTTTAGTGTAGTGCTAGGTTAACCCAGACTTTTAACACATACAGGTAGTTGTTGTAGTGTAGTGTGGTGCTAGGTTAACCAAGAGTTTTAACACATACAGGTAGGTATTGTAGTGTAGTTCTAGGTTAACACAGAGTTTTAACACATACAGGAAGGTGTTTTAGTGTAGTGCCAGGTTAACCGAGAGTTTTACCACATACAGGTAGGTGTTGTATTGTAGTGCTAGGTTAACCCAGAGTCTTAACACATAAAGGTAGGTGTCGTAGTGTAGTGTGGTGCTAGGTTAACCCATAGTTTTAACACTTACAGGTAGGTGTTGTAGTGTAGTGTGGTGCTAGGTTAACCCAGATTTGAACACATACAGGCAGGTGTAGTGTGGTGCTAGGTAAACCCTGAGTTTTAACTCATACAGGTAGGTATTGTAGTGTAGTGCTAGGTAAACCCAGAGTTTTAACACATACAGGTAGGTGTTGTAGTGTAGTGTGGTGCTAGGTAGACCCTGAGTTTTAACACATACAGGTAGGTATTGTAGTATAGTACTAGGTTAACCCAGAGTTTTAACACATACAGTTAGCTGTTGTAGTGTAGTGCTAGGTTAACCCAGAGTTTTAACACATACAGGTAGGTGTTGTAGTGTAGTGTGGTGCTAGGTAAACCCTGAGTTTTAACACACACAATTAGGTGTTGTAGTGTAGTGTGGTGCTTGGTAAATCCTTAGTTTTAACACATATAAATAGGTGTTGTAGTGTAGTGCTAGGTTAACCCAGAGTTTTAGCAGATACAGTTAGGTGTTGTAGTGTAGTGTAGTTCTAGGTTAACACAGAGTTTTAACACATACAGGTAGGTGTTGTAGTGTAGTGTAGTGCTAGGTTAACCCAGAGTTTTAATACATACAGGTAGGTGTTGTAGTGTATTGCTAGGTTAACCCAGAGTTTAAACACATACAGGTAGGTGTTGTAGTGTAGTGCTAGGTTAACACAGAGTTTTAACACATACAGGTAGGTGTTGTAGTGTAGTGCTATGTTAACCCAGAGTTTTAACACATAGAGTTAGGTGTTGTAGTGTAGTGCTAGGTTAAACCAGACTTTTAACACATACAGGTAGGTATTGTAATGTAGTGCTAGGTTAACCCAGAGTTTTAACACATACAGTAGGTATTGTAGTGTAGTGCTAGGTTAACCCTGAGTTTGAACACATAGAGGTAGGTGTTGTAGTGTAGTGATAGGTTAACCCAGAGTTTTAACACATACAGGTAGGTGTTGTAGAGTAGTGTGGTGCTAGGTTAACCCAGAGTTTTAACACATATAGGTAGGTTTTGTAGTGTGGTGCTAGGTAAACCCAGAGTTTAACACATACAGGTAGGTGTTGTAGTGTAGTGCTAGGTTAACCCTGAGTTTTAACACATAGATGTAGGTGTTGTAGTGTAGTACTAGGTTAACCCAGAGCTTTAACACCTACAGGTAGGTGTTGTAGTGTAGTGTGGTGCTAGGTAAACCCTGAGTTTTAAAACATACAGGTAGTTGTTGTATTGTAGTGTGGTGCTAGGTAAATCCTGAGTTTTAACAAATACAGGTAGGTATTGTAGTGTAGTGCTAGGTTAACCCAGAGTTTTAACACATACAGGTAGGTGTTGTAGTGTAGTGCTAGGTTAACCCAGAGTTTTAACACATACAGGTAGGGGTTGTAGTGTAGTGCTAGGTTAACCCACAGTTTTAAGACATACAAGTAGGTGTTGTAGTGTAGTGCTAGGTTAACCCAGAGTTTTAACACATACAGGTAGGTGTTGTAGTGTAGTGCTAGGTTAACCCAGAGTTTTAACACATACAGGTAGGTGTTGTAGTGTGGTGCTAGGTTAACCCAGAGTTTTAACTCATACAGGTAGGTATTGTGGTGTAGTGCTAGGTTAACCCAGAGTTTAACACATACAGGTAGGTATTGTAGTGTAGTGCTAGGTTAACCCAGAGTTTTAACACATACAGTTAGGTATTGTAGTGTAGTGCTAGGTTAACCCAGAGTTTTAACACATACAGGTAGGTATTGTAGTGTAGTGCTAGGTTAACACAGAGTTTTAACAGATACAGATAGGTATTTCAGTGTAGTGCTAGGTTAACACAGAGTTTTAACACATACAGTAGGTATTGTAGTGTAGTGCTAGGTTAACCCAGAGTTTTAATACATACAGGTAGGTGTTGTAGTGTATTGCTAGGTTAACCCAGAGTTTAAACACATACAGGTAGGTGTTGTAGTGTAGTGCTAGGTTAACACAGAGTTTTAACACATACAGGTAGTTGTTGTAGTGTAGTGCTATGTTAACCCAGAGTTTTAACACATAGAGGTAGGTGTTGAAGTGTAGTGCTAGTTTAACCCAGAGTTTTAACACATACAGGTAGGTATTGTAGTGTAGTACTAGGTTAAGCAAGAGTTTTAAAACATACAGGTAGGTGTTGTAGTGTAGTGCTAGGTTAAACCAGAGTTTTAACTCATACAGGTAGGTATTGTAGTGTAGTGCTAGGTTAACCCAGAGTTTTAACACATACAGGTAGGTATTGTAATGCAGTGCTAGGTTAACCCAGAGTTTTAACACATACAGTAGGTATTGTAGTGTAGTGCTAGGTTAACCCTGAGTTTGAACACATAGAGGTAGGTGTTGTAGTGTAGTGCTAGGTTAACCCAGAGATTTAACACATACAGGCAGATGTCGTAGTGTAGTGCTAGGGTAACCCTGAGTTTTAACACATACAGATAGGTGTTGTAGTGTAGTGCTAGGTAAAATCTGAGTTTAACACATACAGGTAGGTGTTGTAGAGTAGTGCTAGGTTAACCCTGAGTTTTAACACATACAGGTAGGTGTGGTAGTGTAGTATGGTGCTAGGTAAACCCTTACTTTTAACACATACAGGTAGGTGTTGTAGTGTAGTGTGGTGCTAGGTAAACCCTGAGTTTTAACACATACAGGTAGGTGTTGTAGTGTAGTGCTAGGTTAACTCTGAGTTTTAACACATACAGGTAGGTGTTGTAGTGTAGTGCTAGGTAAACCCTGAGTTTAACACATACAGGTAGGTGTTGTATTGTAGTGCTAGGTTAACCCAAAGTTTTAACACATACAGGTAGGTATTGTAGTGTAGTGCTAGGTTAACCCAGAGTTGTAACACATACAGGTAGGTATTGTAGTGTAGTGCTAGGATAACCCAGAGTTTTAACACATAAAGGTAGGTGTTGTATTGTAGTGCTAGGTTAACCCAGAGTTTTAGCACATACAGGTAGGTGTCGTAGTGTAGTGTGGTGCTAGGTTAACCCAGAGTTTTAACACAAACAAATAGGTGTTGTAGTGTAGTGTGGTGCTAGGTAAATCCTTAGTTTTAACACATATAAGTAGGTGTTGTAGTGTAGTGCTAGGTTAACCCTGAGTTTTAACACATAGAGGTAGGTGTTGTAGTGTAGTACTAGGTTAACCCAGAGTTTTAACACCTACAGGTAGGTGTTGTAGTGTAGTGTGGTGCTAGGTAAACCCTGAGTTTTAAAACATACAGGTAGTTGTTGTATTGTAGTGTGGTGCTAGGTAAATCCTGAGTTTTAACACATACAGGTAGGTATTGTAGTGTAGTGCTAGGTTAACCCAGAGTTTTAACACATAGAGGTAGGTGTTGTAGTGTAGTGCTAGGTGAACCCAGAGTTTTAACACATACAGGTAGGTGTTGTAGGGTAGTGCTAGGTTAACCCACAGTTTTAAGACATACAAGTAGGTGTTGTAGTGTAGTGCTAGGTTAACCCAGAGTTTTAACACATACAGGTAGGTGTTGTAGTGTAGTGCTAGATTAACCCAGAGTTTTAACACATACAGGTAGGTGTTGTAGAGTAGTGTGGTGCTAGGTTAACCCAGAGTTTTAACAGATATAGGTAGGTTTTGTAGTGTGGTGCTAGGTAAACCCAGAGTTTAACACATACAGGTAGGTGTTGTAGTGTAGTGCTAGGTTAACCCTGAGTTTTAACACATAGAGGTAGGTGCTGTAGTGTAGTACTAGGTTAACCCAGAGTTTTAACACCTACAGGTAGGTGTTGTAGTGTAGTGTGGTGCTAGGTAAACCCTGAGTTTTAAAACATACAGGTAGTTGTTGTATTGTAGTGTGGTGCTAGGTAAATCCTGAGTTTTAACACATACAGGTAGGTATTGTAGTGTAGTGCTAGGTTAACCCAGAGTTTTAACACATATAGGTAGGTGTTGTAGTGTAGTGCTAGGTGAACCCAGAGTTTTAACACATACAGGTAGGTGTTGTAGGGTAGTGCTAGGTTAACCCACAGTTTTAAGACATACAAGTAGGTGTTGTAGTGTAGTGCTAGATTAACCCAGAGTTTTAACACATACAGGTAGGTGTTGTAGTGTGGTGCTAGGTTAACCCTGAGTTTTAACACATACAGGTAGGTGTTGTAGTGTAGTGCTAGGTTAACCCAGAGTTTTAACACATACAGTTAGGTATTGTAGTGTAGTGCTAGGTTAACCCAGAGTTTTAACACATACAGGTAGGTATTGTAGTGTAGTGCTAGGTTAACCCAGAGTTTTGACACATACAGGTAGGTGTTGTAGTGTAGTGTGGTGCTAGGTTAACCAAGAGTTTTAACACATAGAGGTAGGTGCTGTATTGTCGTGCTAGGTTAACCCAGAGTTTTAACAATATAAGCAGGTATTGTAGTGTAGTGCTAGGTTACACCAGAGTTTAACACATACAGGTAGGTGTTGTAGTGTAGTGCTAGGTTACCCCAGAGTTTTAACACATACAGGTAGGTATTGTAGTGTAGTGCTAGGTTAATCCTGAGTTTTAACGCATACAGGTAGGTGTTGTAGTGTAGTGCTACGTAAACCCTGAGTTTAACACATACAGGTAGGTGTTGTAGTGTAGTGCTAGGTTAACCCTGAGTTTTAACACATAGAGGTAGGTGTTGTAGTGTAATGTGGTGCTAGGTAAACCCTGAGTTTTAACACAAACAAATAGGTGTTGTAGTGTAGTGTGGTGCTAGGTAAATCCTTAGTTTTAACACATATAAGTAGGTGTTGTAGTGTAGTGCTAGGTTAACCCAGAGTTTTAGCAGATACAGTTAGGTGTTGTAGTGTAGTGTAGTTCTAGTTTAACACAGAGTTTTAACACATACAGGTAGGTGTTGTAGTGTAGTGTAGTGCTAGGTTAACCCAGAGTTTTAATACATACAGGTAGGTGTTGTAGTGTATTGCTAGGTTAACCCAGAGTTTAAACACATACAGGTAGGTGTTGTATTGTAGTGCTATGTTAACCCAGAGTTTTAACACATAGATGTAGGTGTTGTAGTGTAGTGCTAGGTTAACCCAGAGTTTTAACACATACAGGTAGGTATTGTAATGTAGTGCTAGGTTAACCAAGAGTTTTAACACATACAGTAGGTATTGTTATGTAGTGCTAGGTTAACCCATAGTTTTAACACATATAGGTAGGTTTTGTAGTGTGGTGCTAGGTAAACCCAGAGTTTAACACATACAGGTAGGTGTTGTAGTGTAGTGCTAGGTTAACCCTGAGTTTAACACATAGAGGTAGGTGTTGTAGTGTAGTACTAGGTTAACCCAGAGTTTTAACACCTACAGGTAGGTGTTGTAGTGTAGTGTGGTGCTAGGTAAACCCTGAGTTTTAAAACATACAGGTAGTTGTCGTATTGTAGTGTGGTGCTAGGTAAATCCTGAGTTTTAACACATACAGGTAGGTATTGTAGTTTAGTGCTAGGTTAACCCAGAGTTTTAACACATAGAGGTAGGTGTTGTAGTGTAGTGCTAGGTTAACCCAGAGTTTTAACACATACAGGTAGGTGTTGTAGTGTAGTGCTAGATTAACCCACAGTTTTAAGACATACAAGTAGGTGTTGTAGTGTAGTGCTAGGTTAACCCAGAGTTTTAACACATACAGGTAGGTGTTGTAGTGTAGTGCTAGGTTAACCCAGAGTTTTAACACATACAGGTAGGTGTTGTAGTGTGGTGCTAGTTTAACCCAGAGTTTTAACTCATACAGGTAGGTATTGTGGTGTAGTGCTAGGTTAACCCAGAGTTTTAACACATACAGGTAGGTGTTGTAGTGTAGTGTGGTGCTAGGTTAACCAAGAGTTTTAACACATAGAGGTAGGTGTTGTATTGTCGTGCTAGGTTAACCCAGAGTTTTAACAATATAAGCAGGTATTGTAGTGTAGTGCTAGGTTAAACCAGAGCTTAACACATACAGGTAGGTGTTGTAGTGTAGTGCTAGGTTAACCCTGAGTTTTAACACATAGAGGTAGGTGTTGTAGTGTAATGTGGTGCTAGGTAAACCCTGTGTTTTAACACAAACAAATAGGTGTTGTAGTGTAGTGTGGTGCTAGGTAAATCCTTAGTTTTAACACATATAAGTAGGTGTTGTAGTGTAGTGCTAGGTTAACCCAGAGTTTTAGCAGATACAGTTAGGTGTTGTAGTGTAGTGTAGTTCTAGTTTAACACAGAGTTTTAACACATACAGGTCGGTGTTGTAGTGTAGTGCTAGGTTAACACAGAGTTTTAACACATACAGGTAGTTGTTGTAGTGTAGTGCTATGTTAACCCAGAGTTTTAACACATAGAGGTAGGTGTTGTAGTGTAGTGCTAGTTTAACCCAGAGTTTTAACACAAACAGGTAGGTATTGTAGTGTAGTACTAGGTTAAGCAAGAGTTTTAAAACATACAGGTAGGTGTTGTCGTGTAGTGCTACGTTAACCCAGAGTTTTAACTCATACAGGTAGGTATTGTAGTGTAGTGCTAGGTTAACCCAGAGTTTTAACACATACAGGTAGGTATTGTAATGCAGTGCTAGGTTAACCCAGAGTTTTAACACATACAGTAGGTATTGTAGTGTAGTGCTAGGTTAACCCTGAGTTTTAACACATACAGGTAGGTGTTGTAGTGTAGTGCTAGGTAAACCCTGAGTTTAACACATACAGGTAGGTGTTGTATTGTAGTGCTAGGTTAACCCAGAGTTTTAACACATACAGGTAGGTATTGTAGTGTAGTGCTAGGTTAACCCAGAGTTGTAACACATATAGGTAGGTATTGTAGTGTAGTGCTAGGATAACCCAGAGTTTTAACACATAAAGGTAGGTGTTGTATTGTAGTGCTAGGTTAACCCAGAGTTTTAACACATACAAGTAGGTGTCGTAGTTTAGTGTGGTGCTAGGTTAACCCAGAGTTTTAACACTTACAGGTAGGTGTTGTAGTGTAGTGTTGTGCTAGGTTAACACAGAGTTTAACACATACAGGCAGGTGTTTAGTGTAGTCTGGTGCTAGGTAAACCCTGAGTTTTAACACATACAGGTAGGTATTGTAGTGTAGTGCTAGGTCAACCCAGAGTTTTAACACATACAGTAGGTATTGTAGTGTAGTGTGGTGCTAGGTAGACCCTGAGTTTTAACACATACAGGTAGGTATTGTAGTGTAGTACTAGGTTAACCCAGAGTTTTAACACATACAGTTAGGTGTTGTAGTGTAGTGATAGGTTAACCCAGATTTTTAACACATACAGTAGGTATTGTAGTGTAGTGCTAGGTTAACACAGAGTTTTAACACATACAGGTAGGTATTTTAGTGTAGTGCTAGGTTAACACAGAGTTTTAACACATACAGTAGGTATTGTAGTGTAGTGCTAGGTTAACCCAGAGTTTTGACACATACAGGTAGGTGTTGTAGTGTAGTGTGGTGCTAGGTTAACCAAGAGTTTTAACACATAGAGGTAGGTGTTTTAGTATAGTGCTAGGTTAACCCAGAGTTTTAACACATACAGGTAGGTGTTGTATTGTAGTGCTAGGTTAACCCAGAATTTTAACAATATAAGTAGGTATCGTAATGTAGTGCTAGTTTAACACAGAGATTTAACACATACAGATAGGTATTGTAGTGTAGTGCTAGGTTAATCCTGAGTTTTAACGCATACAGGTAGGTGTTGTATTGTAGTGCTAGCTAAACCCTGAGTTTAACACATACAGGTAGGTGTTGTAGTGTAGTGCTAGGTTACCCCTGAGTTTTAACACATAGAGGTATGTGTTGTAGTGTAGTCCTAGGTTAACCCAGAGTTTTAACACATACAGGTAGGTGTTGTAGTGTAGTGCTAGGTTAACCCAGAGTTTTAACACATACAGGTAGGTGTTGTAGTGTAGTGTGGTGCTAGGTTAACCCAGAGTTTTAACACATACAGGTAGGTGTTGTAGTGTAGTGATAGGTTAACCCAGAGTTTTAACACATACAGGTAGGGATTGTAGTGTCGTGCTAGGTTAACCCAGAATTTTAACACATACAGGTAGGTATTGTAATGTAGTTTTAGGTTAACCCAGAGTTTTAACACATACAGGAAGGTGTTGTAATGTAGTGCCAGGTTAACCCAGAATTTTAACACATACAGGTAGGTATTGTAATGTAGTGGTAGGTTAACCCAGAGTTTTAACACATACAGGTATGTATTGTAGTGTAGTGGTAGGTTAACCCAGAGTTTTAACACATAAAGGTAGGTGTTGTAGTGTAGTGCTAGGTTAACCCAGATTTTTAACACATACAGGTAGTTGTCGTAGTGTAGTGTGGTGCTAGGTTAACCCAGAGTTTTAACACTTACAGGTAGGTGTTGTAGTGTAGTGTGGTGCCAGGTTAACCCAGAGTTTAACACATACAGGCAGGTGTTTAGTGTAGTGTGGTGCCAGGTAAACCCTGAGTTTTAACTCATACAGGTAGGTATCGTAGTGTAGTGCTAGGTAAACCCAGGGTTTTAACACATACAGCTAGGTATTGTAGTGTAGTGCTATGTTAACCCTGAGTTTTAACACATAAATGTAGGTGTTGTAGTGTAGTGCTAGGTTAACCCAGCGTTTTAACACATACAGGTAGTTGTTGTAGTGTAGTGTGGTGCTAGATTAACCCAGAGATTTAACACATACAGGTAGGTGTTGTAGTGTGGTGCTAGGTTAACCCAGAGTTTTAACACATACAGGTAGGTGTTGTAGTGTAGTGCTAGGTTAACTCTGCGTTTTAACACATACAGGTAGGTGTTGTAGTGTAGTGCTAGGTAAACACTGAGTTTAACACATACAGGTAGGTGTTGTATTGTAGTGCTAGGTTAACCCAGAGTTTTAACACATACAGGTAGGTATTGTAGTGTAGTGCTAGGTTAACCCAGAGTTTTAACAAATACAGGTAGGTATTGTAGTGTAGTGCTAGGTTAACACAGAGTTTTAACACATAAAGGTAGGTGTTGTAGTGTAGTGCTAGGTTAACCCAGAGTTTTAACACATACAGGTAGGTGTCGTAGTGTAGTGTGGTGCTAGGTTAACCCAGAGTTTTAACACTTACAGGTAGGTGTTGTAGTGTAGTGTGGTGCTAGGATAACCCGGAGTTTAACACATTACGGCAGGTGTTTAGTGTAGTGTGGTGCTAGGTAAACCCTGAGTTTTAACTCATACAGGTAGGTATTGTAGTGTAGTGCTAGGTAAACCCAGTGTTTTAAAACGTACAGGTAGGTATTGTAGTATAGTGTGGTTCTAGTTAGACCCTGAATTTTAACACATACAGGTAGGTATTGTAGTGTAGTGCTAGGATAACCCAGAGTTTTAACAGATAAAGGTAGGTGTTGTAGTGTAGTGTGGTGCTAGGTTAACCCAGAGTTTTAACACTTACAGGTAGGTGTTGTAGTGTAGTGTGGTGCTAGGTTAACCCAGAGTTTAACACATACAGGCAGGTGTTTAGTGTAGTGTGGTGCTAGGTAAACATTGAGTTTTAACACATACAGGTAGGTATTGTAGTGTAGTACTAGGTTAACCCAGAGTTTTAACACATACAGTTAGGTGTTGTAGTGTAGTGCTAGGTTAACCCAGAGTTTTAACACATACAGTAGGTATTGTAGTGTAGTGTGGTGCTAGGTAGACCCTGAGTTTTAACACATACAGTTAGGTGTTGTAGTGTAGTGCTAGGTTAACCCAGAGTTTTAACACATTCAGTAGTTATTGTAGTGTAGTGCTAGGTTAACACAGAGTTTTAACACATACAGGTAGGTGTTTTAGTGTAGTGCTAGGTTAACTCAGAGTTTTAACACATAGAGGTAGGTGTTTTAGTATAGTGCTAGGTTAACTCAGAGTTTTAACACATACAGGTAGGTGTTGTATTGTAGTGCTAGGTTAACCCAGAATTTTAACAATATATGTAGGTATTGTAGTGTAGTGCTAGGTTAACCCAGAGATTTAACACATACAGGTCGGTATTGTAGTGTAGTGCTAGGTTAATCTTGAGTTTTAACGCATACAGGTAGGTGTTGTAGTGTAGTGCTAGGTAAACCCTGAGTTTAACACATACAGATAGGTGTTGTAGTGTAGTGCTAGGTTACCCCTGAGTTTTAACACATAGAGGTATGTGTTGTAGTGTAGTGCTAGGTTAACCCAGAGTTTTAACACATACAGGTAGGTGTTGTAGTGTAGTGCTTGGTTAACCCAGAGTTTTAACACATACAGATAGGTGTTGTAGTGTAGTGTGGTGCTAGGTTAACCCAGAGTTTTAACACATACAGGTAGGTGTTGTAGTGTAGTGATAGGTTAACCCAGAGTTTTAACACATACAGGTCGGTATTGTAGTGTAGTGCTAGGTTAATCTTGAGTTTTAACGCATACAGGTAGGTGTTGTAGTGTAGTGCTAGGTAAACCCTGAGTTTAACACATACAGGTAGGGATTGTAGAATCGTGCTAGGTTAACCCAGAGTTTTAACACATACAGGTAGGTATTGTAATGTAGTTCTAGGTTAACCCAGAGTTTAACACATACAGGAAGGTGTTGTAGTGTAGTGCCAGGTTAACCCAGAGTTTTACCACATACAGGTAAGTGTTGTAGTGTAGTGCAAGCTTAATCCAGAGTTTTACCACATACAGGTAGGTGTTGTATTGTAGTGCTAGGTTAACCCAGAGTTTTAACACATACAGGTAGGTATTGTAATGTAGTGGTAGGTTAACCCAGAGGTTTAACACATACAGGTAGGTATTGTAGTGTAGTGCTAGGTTAACCCAGAGTTTTAACACATAAAGGTAGGTGTTGTAGCGTAGTGCTAGGTTAACACAGAGTTTTAACACTTACAGGTAGGTGTTGTAGTGTAGTGTGGTGCTAGGTTAACCCAGAGTTTAACACATACAGGCAGGTGTTTAGTGTAGTGTGGTGCTAGGTAAACCCTGAGTTTTAACTCATACAGGTAGGTATTGTAGTGTAGTGCTAGGTAAACCTTGGGTTTTAACACATACAGGTAGGTATTATAGTGTAGTGCTATGTTAACCCAGAGTTTTAACACATACAGGTAGGTATTGTAGTGTAGTGCTATGTTACCCCAGAGTTTTAACACATACAGGTAGGTATTGTAGTGTAGTGCTAGGTTAATCCTGAGTTTTAACGCATACAGATAGGTGTTGTAGTGTAGTGCTAGGTAAACCGTGAGTTTAACACATACAGGTAGGTGTTGTAGTGTAGTGCTAGGTTAACCCTGAGTTTTAACACATAGAGGTATGTTTTGTAGTGTAGTGCTAGGTTAACCCTGAGTTTTAACACATAAATGTAGTGTTGTAGTGTAGTGCTAGGTTAACCCAGAGTTTTAACACATACAGGTAGGTGTTGTAGTGTAGTGTGGTGCTAGATTAACCCAGAGTTTTAACACCTACAAGTAGGTGTTGTAGTGTGGTGCTAGGTTAACCCAAAGTTTTAACACATACAGGTAGGTGTTGTAGTGTAGTGCTAGGTTAACTCTGAGTTTTAACACATACAGGTAGGTGTTGTAGTGTAGTGCTAGGTAAACCCTGAGTTTAACACATACAGGTAGGTGTTGTATTGTAGTGCTAGGTTAACCCAGAGTTTTAACACATACAGGTAGGTATTGTAGTGTAGTGCTAGGTTAACCCAGAGTTTTAACACATACAGGTAGGTTTTGTAGTGTAGTGCTAGGTTAACCCAGAGTTTTAACACATAAAGGTAGGTGTTGTAGTGTAGTGCTATGTTAACCCAGAGTTTTAACACATACAGGTAGGTGTCGTAGTGTAGTGTGGTGCTAGGTTAACCCAGAGTTTTAACACTTACAGGTAGGTGTTGTAGTGTAGTGTGGTGCTAGGTTAACCCGGAGTTTAATACATTACGGCAGGTGTTTAGTGTAGTGTGGTGCTAGGTAAACCCTGAGTTTTAACACATACAGGTAGGTATTGTAGTGTAGTGCTAGATAAACCCAGTGTTTTAACACGTACAGGTAGGTATTGTAGTGTAGTGTGGTGCTAGGTAGACCCTGAGTTTTAACACATAGAGGTAGGTATTGTAGTGTAGTACTAGGTTAACCCAGAGTTTTAACACATACAGTTAGGTGTTGTAGTGTAGTGCTAGGTTAACCCAGAGTTTTAACACATACAGTAGGTATTGTAGTGTAGTGCTAGGTTAACACAGAGTTTTAACACATACAGGTAGGTATTTTAGTGTAGTGCTAGGTTAACACAGAGTTTTAACACATACAGTAGGTATTGTAGTGTAGTGCTAGGTTAACCCAGAGTTTGACACATACAGGTAGGTGTTGTAGTGTAGTGTGGTGCTAGGTTAACCAAGAGTTTTAACACATAGAGGTAGGTGTTTTAGTGTAGTGCTAGGTTAACCCAGAGTTTTAACATATGCAGGTAGGTGTTGTATTGTAGTGCTAGGTTAACCCAGAATTTTAACAATATAAGTAGGTATTGTAGTGTAGTACTAGGTTAACCCAGAGTTTAACACATACAGGTAGGTGTTGTAGTGTAGTGCTAGGTTACCCCAGAGATTTAACACATACAGGTAGGTATTGTAGTGTAGTGCTAGGTTAATCCTGAGTTTTAACGCATACAGGTAGGTGTTGTAGTGTAGTGCTAGGTTAACCCAGAGTAATAACACATACAGGTAGGTGGTGTAGTGTAGTGCTAGGTTAACCCAGAGTTTTAACACATACAGGTAGGGATTGTAGTGTAGTGCTAGGTTAACCCAGAATTTTAACACATACAGGTAGGTTTTGTAATGTAGTTCTAGGTTAACTCAGAGTTTTAACACATACAGGTAAGTGTTGTAGTGTAGTGCTAGGTTAACCCAGAGTTTTAACACATACAGGTAGTTGTCGTAGTGTAGTGTGGTGCTAGGTTAACCCGGAGTTTTAACACTTACAGGTAGGTGTTGTAGTGTAGTGTGGTGCTAGGTTAACCCAGAGTTTAACACATACAGGCAGGTGTTTAGTGTAGTGTGGTCCTAGGTAAACCCTGAGTTTTAACTCATACAGGTAGGTATTGTAGTGTAGTGCTAGGTAAACCCAGTGTTTTAACACATACAGTTAGGTGTTGTAGTGTAGTGCTAGGTTAACCCAGAGTTTTAACACATACAGGTAGGTGTTATAGTGTAGTGTGGTGCTAGGTAAACCCTGAGTTTTAACATACACAAGAAGGTGTTGCAGTGTAGTGTCGTGCTAGGTAAATCCTTAGTTTTAACACATATAAGTAGGTGTTGTAGTATAGTTCTAGGTTAACCCAGAGTTTTAGCAGATACATTTAGGTGTTGTAGTGTAGTGTAGTTCTAGTTTAACACAGAGTTTTAACACATACAGGTACGTGTTGTAGTGTAGTGTAGTGCTAGGTTAACCCAGAGTTTTAATACATACAGATAGGTGTTGTAGTGTATTGCTAGGTTAACCCAGAGTTTTAACACATACAGGTATGTATTGTAATGTAGTTCTAGGTTAACCCAGAGTTTTAACACATACAGGTAGGTGTTGTAGTGTAGTGTGGTGCTAGGTTAACCCAGTGTTTAACACATACAGGCAGGTGTTTAGTGTAGTGTGGTGCTAGGTAAACATTGAGTTTTAACACATACAGGTAGGTATTGTAGTGTAGTACTAGGTTAACCCAGAGTTTTAACACATACAGTTATGTGTTGTAGTGTAGTGCTAGGTTAACCCAGAGTTTTAACACATACGTAGGTATTGTAGTGTAGTGTGGTGCTAGGTAGACCTTGAGTTTTAACACATACAGGTAGGTATTGTAGTGTAGTACTAGGTTAACCCAGAGTTTTAACACATACAGTTAGGTGTTGTAGTGTAGTGCTAGGTTAACCCAGAGTTTTAACACATTCAGTAGGTATTGTAGTGTAGTGCTAGGTTAACACAGAGTTTTAACACATACAGGTAGGTGTTTTAGTGTAGTGCTAGGTTAACACAGAGTTTTAACACATACAGTAGGTATTGTAGTGTAGTGCTAGGGTAACCCAGAGTTTTGACACATACAAGTAGGTGTTGTAGTGTAGTGTGGTGCTAGGTTAACCAAGAGTTTTAACACATAGAGGTAGGTGTTTTAGTATAGTGCTAGGTTAACTCAGAGTTTTAACACATACAGGTAGGTGTTGTATTGTAGTGCTAGGTTAAGCCAGAATTTTAACAATATATGTAGGTATTGTAGTGTAGTGCTAGGTTAACCCAGAGATTTAACACATACAGGTCGGTATTGTAGTGTAGTGCTAGGTTAATCTTGAGTTTTAACGCATACAGGTAGGTGTTGTAGTGTAGTGCTAGGTAAACCCTGAGTTTAACACATACAGATAGGTGTTGTAGTGTAGTGCTAGGTTACCCCTGAGTTTTAACACATAGAGGTATGTGTTGTAGTGTAGTGCTAGGTTAACCCAGAGTTTTAACACATACAGGTAGGTGTTGTAGTGTAGTGCTAGGTTAACCCAGAGTTTTAACACATACAGGTAGGTGTTGTAGTGTAGTGTGGTGCTAGGTTAACCCAGAGTTTTAACACATACAGGTAGGTGTTGTAGTGTAGTGATAGGTTAACCCAGAGATTTAACACATACAGGTCGGTATTGTAGTGTAGTGCTAGGTTAATCTTGAGTTTTAACGCATACAGGTACGTGTTGTAGTGTAGTGCTAGGTAAACCCTGAGTTTAACACATACAGGTAGGGATTGTAGTGTCGTGCTAGGTTAACCCAGAGTTTTAACACATACAGGTAGGTATTGTAATGTAGTTCTAGGTTAACCCAGAGTTTTAACACATACAGGAAGGTGTTGTAGTGTAGTGCCAGGTTAACCCAGAGTTTTACCACATACAGGTAAGTGTTGTAGTGTAGTGCAAGCTTAATCCAGAGTTTTACCACATACAGGTAGGTGTTGTATTGTAGTGCTAGGTTAACCCAGAGTTTTAACACATACAGGTAGGTATTGTAATGTAGTGGTAGGTTAACCCAGAGGTTTAACACATACAGGTAGGTATTGTAGTGTAGTGCTAGGTTAACCCAGAGTTTTAACACATAAAGGTAGGTGTTGTAGCGTAGTGCTAGATTAACCCAGAGTTTTAACACATGCAGGTAGTTGTCGTAGTGTAGTGTGGTGCTAGGTTAACACAGAGTTTTAACACTTACAGGCAGGTGTTGTAGTGTAGTGTGGTGCTAGGTTAACCCAGAGTTTAACACATACAGGCAGGTGTTTAGTGTAGTGTGGTGCTAGGTAAACCCTGAGTTTTAACTCATACAGGTAGGTATTGTAGTGTAGTGCTAGGTAAACCCAGGGTTTTAACACATACAGGTAGGTATTGTAGTGTAGTGCTATGTTAACCCAGAGTTTTAACACATACAGGTAGGTATTGTAGTGTAGTGCTATGTTACCCCAGAGTTTTAACACATACAGGTAGGTATTGTAGTGTAGTGCTAGGTTAATCCTGAGTTTTAACGCATACAGATAGGTGTTGTAGTGTAGTGCTAGGTAAACCCTGAGTTTAACACATACAGGTAGGTGTTGTAGTGTAGTGCTAGGTTAACCCTGAGTTTTAACACATAGAGGTATGTCTTGTAGTGTAGTGCTAGGTTAACCCTGAGTTTTAACACATAAATGTAGGTGTTGTAGTGTAGTGCTAGGTTAACCCAGAGTTTTAACACATACAGGTAGGTGTTGTAGTGTAGTGTGGTGCTAGATTAACCCAGAGTTTTAACACATACAAGTAGGTGTTGTAGTGTGGTGCTAGGTTAACCCAGAGTTTTAACACATACAGGTAGGTGTTGTAGTGTAGTGTTAGGTAAACCCTGAGTTTAACACATACAGGTAGGTGTTGTATTGTAGTGCTAGGTTAACCCAGAGTTTTAACACATACAGGTAGGTATTGTAGTGTAGTGCTAGGTTAACCCAGAGTTTTAACACGTACAGGTAGGTATTGTAGTGTAGTGTGGTGCTAGGTAGACCCTGAGTTTTAACACATAGAGGTAGGTATTGTAGTGTAGTACTAGGTTAACCCAGAGTTTTAACACATACAGTTAGGTGTTGTAGTGTAGTGCTAGGTTAACCCAGAGTTTTAACACATACAGTAGGTATTGTAGTGTAGTGCTAGGTTAACACAGAGTTTTAACACATACAGGTAGGTATTTTAGTGTAGTGCTAGGTTAACACAGAGTTTTAACACATACAGTAGGTATTGTAGTGTAGTGCTAGGTTAACCCAGAGTTTGACACATACAGGTAGGTGTTGTAGTGTAGTGTGGTGCTAGGTTAACCCAGAATTTTAACAATATAAGTAGGTATTGTAGTGTAGTGCTAGGTTAACCCAGAGTTTAACACATACAGGTAGGTGTTGTAGTGTAGTGCTAGGTTACCCCAGTGATTTAACACATACAGGTAGGTATTGTAGTGTAGTGCTAGGTTAATCCTGAGTTTTAACGCATACAGGTAGGTGTTGTAGTTTAGTGCTAGGTAAACCCTGAGTTTAACACATACAGGCAGGTGTTGTATTGTAGTGCTAGGTTACCCCTGAGTTTTAACACATAGAGGTATGTGTTGTAGTGTAGTGCTAGGTTAACCCAGAGTTTTAACACATACAGGTAGGTGTTGTAGTGTAGTGCTAGGTTAACCCAGAATTTTAACACATACAGGTAGGTATTGTAATGTAGTTCTAAGTTAACCCAGAGTTTTAACACATACAGGTAAGTGTTGTAGTGTAGTGCTAGGTTAACCCAGAGTTTTAACACATACAGGTAGTTGTCGTAGTGTAGTGTGGTGCTAGGTTAACCCGGAGTTTTAACACTTACAGGTAGGTGTTGTAGTGTAGTGTGGTGCTAGGTTAACCCAGAGTTTAACACATACAGGCAGGTGTTTAGTGTAGTGTGGTCCTAGGTAAACCCTGAGTTTTAACTCATACAGGTAGGTATTGTAGTGTAGTGCTAGGTAAACCCAGTGTTTTAACACATACAGTTAGGTGTTGTAGTGTAGTGCTAGGTTAACCCAGAGTTTTAACACATACAGGTAGGTGTTATAGTGTAGTGTGGTGCTAGGTAAACCCTGAGTTTTAACATACACAAGTAGGTGTTGCAGTGTTGTGTCGTGCTAGATAAATCCTTAGTTTTAACACATATAAGTAGGTGTTGTAGTATAGTTCTAGGTTAACACAGAGTTTTAGCAGATACAGTTAAGTGTTGTAGTGTAGTGTAGTTCTAGTTTAACACAGAGTTTTAACACATACAGGTAGGTGTTGTAGTGTAGTGTAGTGCTAGGTTAACCCAGAGTTTTAATACATACAGATAGGTGTTGTAGTGTATTGCTAGGTTAACCCAGACTTTTAACACATACAGGTAGGTATTGTAATGTAGTTCTAGGTTAACCCAGAGTTTTAACACATACAGGAAGGTGTTGTAGTGTAGTGCCTGGTTAACCCAGAGTTTTACCACATACAGGTAAGTGTTGTAGTGTAGTGCAAGCTTAATCCAGAGTTTTACCACATACAGGTAGGTGTTGTATTGTAGTGCTAGGTTAACCCAGAGTTTTAACACATACAGGTAGGTATTGTAATGTAGTGGTAGGTTAATCCAGAGGTTTAACACATACAGGTAGGTATTGTAGTGTAGTGCTAGGTTAACCCAGAGTTTTAACACATAAAGGTAGGTGTTGTAGCGTAGTGCTAGATTAACCCAGAGTTTTAACACATGCAGGTAGTTGTCGTAGTGTAGTGTGGTGCTAGGTTAACACAGAGTTTTAACACTTACAGGTAGGTGTTGTAGTGTAGTGTGGTGCTAGGTTAACCCAGAGTTTAACACATACAGGCAGGTGTTTAGTGTAGTGTGGTGCTAGGTAAACCCTGAGTTTTAACTCATACAGGTAGGTATTGTAGTGTAGTGCTAGGTAAATCCAGGGTTTTAACACATACAGGTAGGTATTGTAGTGTAGTGCTATGTTAACCCAGAGTTTTAACACATACAGGTAGGTATTGTAGTGTAGTGCTATGTTACCCCAGAGTTTTAACACATACAGGTAGGTATTGTAGTGTAGTGCTAGGTTAATCCTGAGTTTTAACGCATACAGATAGGTGTTGTAGTTTAGTGCTAGGTAAACCCTGAGTTTAACACATACAGGTAGGTGTTGTAGTGTAGTGCTAGGTTAACCCTGAGTTTTAACACATAGAGGTATGTCTTGTAGTGTAGTGCTAGGTTAACCCTGAGTTTTAACACATAAATGTAGGTGTTGTAGTGTAGTGCTAGGTTAACCCAGAGTTTTAACACATACAGGTAGGTGTTGTAGTGTAGTGTGGTGCTAGATTAACCCAGAGTTTTAACACATACAAGTAGGTGTTGTAGTGTGGTGCTAGGTTAACCCAGAGTTTTAACACATACAGGTAGGTGATGTAGTGTAGTGCTAGGTTAACTCTGAGTTTTAACACATACAGGTAGGTGTTGTAGTGTAGTGCTAGGTAAACCCTGAGTTTAACACATACAGGTAGGTGTTGTATTGTAGTGCTAGATTAACCCAGAGTTTTAACAGATACAGGTAGGTATTGTAGTGTAGTGCTAGGTTAACCCAGAGTTTTAACACATACAGGTAGGTTTTGTAGTGTAGTGCTAGGTTAACCCAGTGTTTTAACACATAAAGATAGGTATTGTAGTGTAGTGCTATGTTAACCCAGAGTTTTAACACATACAGGTAGGTGTTGTAGTGTAGTGTGGTGCTAGGTTAACCCGGAGTTTAACACATTACGGCAGGTGTTTAGTGTAGTGTGGTGCTAGGTAAACCCTGAGTTTTAACTCATACAGGTAGGTATTGTAGTGTAGTGCTAGATAAACCCAGTGTTTTAACACGTACAGGCAGGTATTGTAGTGTAGTGTGGTGCTAGGTAGACCCTGAGTTTTAACACATAGAGGTAGGTATTGTAGTGTAGTACTAGGTTAACCCAGAGTTTTAACACATACAGTTAGGTGTTGTAGTGTAGTGCTAGGTTAACCCAGAGTTTTAACACATACAGTAGGTATTGTAGTGTAGTGCTAGGTTAACACAGAGTTTTAACACATACAGGTAGGTATTTTAGTGTAGTGCTAGGTTAACACAGAGTTTTAACACATACAGTAGGTATTGTAGTGTAGTGCTAGGTTAACCCACAGTTTGACACATACAGGTAGGTGTTGTAGTGTAGTGTGGTGCTAGGTTAACCAAGAGTTTTAACACATAGAGGTAGGTGTTTTAGTGTAGTGCTAGGTTAACCCAGAGTTTTAACATATGCAGGTAGGTGTTGTATTGTAGTGCTAGGTTAACCCAGAATTTTAACAATATAAGTAGGTATTGTAGTGTAGTGCTAGGTTAACCCAGAGTTTAACACATACAGGTAGGTGTTGTAGTGTAGTGCTAGGTTACCCCAGAGATTTAACACATACAGGTAGGTATTGTAGTGTAGTGCTAGGTTAATCCTGAGTTTTAACGCATACAGGTAGGTGTTGTAGTTTAGTGCTAGGTAAACCCTGAGTTTAACACATACAGGCAGGTGTTGTATTGTAGTGCTAGGTTACCCCTGAGTTTTAACACTTAGAGGTATGTGTTGTAGTGTAGTGCTAGGTTAACCCAGAGTTTTAACGCATACAGGTAGGTGTTGTAGTGTAGTGCTAGGTTAACCCAGAGTAATAACACATACAGGTAGGTGGTGTAGTGTAGTGCTAGGTTAACCCAGAGTTTTAACACATACAGGTAGGGATTGTAGTGTAGTGCTAGGTTAACCCAGAATTTTAACACATACAGGTAGGTATTGTAATGTAGTTCTAAGTTAACCCAGAGTTTTAACACATACAGGTAAGTGTTGTAGTCTAGTGCTAGGTTAACCCAGAGTTTTAACACATACAGGTAGTTGTCGTAGTGTAGTGTGGTGCTAGGTTAACCCGGAGTTTTAACACTTACAGGTAGGTGTTGTAGTGTAGTGTGGTGCTAGGTTAACCCAGAGTTTAACACATACAGGCAGGTGTTTAGTGTAGTGTGGTCCTAGGTAAACCCTGAATTTTAACTCATACAGCTAGGTATTGTAGTGTAGTGCTAGGTAAACCCAGTGTTTTAACACATACAGTTAGGTGTTGTAGTGTAGTGCTAGGTTAACCCAAAGTTTTAACACATACAGGTAGGTGTTATAGTGTAGTGTGGTGCTAGGTAAACCCTGAGTTTTAACATACACAAGTAAGTGTTGCAGTGTAGTGTCGTGCTAGGTAAATCCTTAGTTTTAACACATATAAGTAGGTGTTGTAGTATAGTTCTAGGTTAACCCATAGTTTTAGCAGATACAGTTAGGTGTTGTAGTGTAGTGTAGTTCTAGTTTAACACAGAGTTTTAACACATACAGGTAGGTGTTGTAGTGTAGTGTAGTGCTAGGTTAACCCAGAGTTTTAATACATACAGATAGGTGTTGTAGTGTATTGCTAGGTTAACCCAGACTTTTAACACATACAGGTAGGTATTGTAATGTAGTTCTAGGTTAACCCAGAGTTTTAACACATACAGGAAGGTGTTGTAGTGTAGTGCCAGGTTAACCCAGAGTTTTACCACATACAGGTAAGTGTTGTAGTGTAGTGCAAGCTTAATCCAGAGTTTTACCACATACAGGTAGGTGTTGTATTGTAGTGCTAGGTTAACCCAGAGTTTTAACACATACAGGTAGGTATTGTAATGTAGTGGTAGGTTAACCCAGAGGTTTAACACATACAGGTAGGTATTGTAGTGTAGTGGTAGGTTAACCCAGAGTTTTAACACATAAAGGTAGGTGTTGTAGTGTAGTGCTAGGTTAACCCAGATTTTTAACACATACAGGTAGTTGTCGTAGTGTAGTGTGGTGCTATGTTAACCCAGAGTTTTAACACTTACAGGTAGGTGTTGTAGTGTAGTGTGGTGCTAGGTTAACCCAGAGTTTAACACATACAGGCAGGTGTTTAGTGTAGTGTGGTGCTTGGTAAACCCTGAGTTTTAACTCATACAGGTAGGTATCGTAGTGTAGTGCTAGCTAAACCCAGGGTTTTAACACATACAGGTAGGTATTGTAGTGTAGTGCTATGTTAACCCTGAGTTTTAACACATAAATGTAGGTGTTGTAGTGTAGTGCTAGGTTAACCCAGCGTTTTAACACATACAGGTAGGTGTTGTAGTGTAGTGTGGTGCTAGATTAACCCAGAGATTTAACACATACAGGTAGGTGTTGTAGTGTGGTGCTAGGTTAACCCAGAGTATTAACACATACAGGTAGGTGTTGTAGTGTAGTGCTAGGTTAACTCTGCGTTTTAACACATACAGGTTGGTGTTGTAGTGTAGTGCTAGGTAAACCCTGAGTTTAACACATACAGGTAGGTGTTGTATTGTAGTGCTAGATTAATCCAGAGTTTTAACACATACAGGTAGGTATTGTAGTGTAGTGCTAGGTTAACCCAGAGTTTTAAAACATACAGGTAGGTATTGTAGTGTAGTGCTAGGTTAACGCAGAGTTTTAACACATAAAGGTAGGTGTTGTAGTGTAGTGCTAGGTTAACCCAGAGTTTTAACACATACAGGTAGGTGTTGTAGTGTAGTGTGGTGCTAGGTTAACCCAGAGTTTTAACACTTACAGGTAGGTGTTGTAGTGTAGTGTGGTGCTAGGTAAACCCTGAGTTTTAACTCATACAGGTAGGTATTGTAGTGTAGTGCTAGGTAAACCCAGTGTTTTAACACGTACAGGTAGGTATTGTAGTGTAGTGTGGTGCTAGGTAGACCCTGAATTTTAACACATACAGGTAGGTATTGTAGTGTAGTGCTAGGATAACCCAGAGTTTTAACAGATAAAGGTAGGTGTTGTAGTGTAGTGCTAGGTTAACCCAGAGTTTTAACACATACAGGTAGGTATTGTAATGTAGTGGTAGGTTAATCCAGAGGTTTAACACATACAGGTAGGTATTGTAGTGTAGTGCTAGGTTAACCCAGAGTTTTAACACATAAAGGTAGGTGTTGTAGCGTAGTGCTAGATTAACCCAGAGTTTTAACACATGCAGGTAGTTGTCGTAGTGTAGTGTGGTGCTAGGTTAACACAGAGTTTTAACACTTACAGGTAGGTGTTGTAGTGTAGTGTGGTGCTAGGTTAACCCAGATTTTAACACATACAGGCAGGTGTTTAGTGTAGTGTGGTGCTAGGTAAACATTGAGTTTTAACACATACAGGTAGGTATTGTAGTGTAGTACTAGGTTAACCCAGAGTTTTAACACATACAGTTAGGTGTTGTAGTGTAGTGCTAGGTTAACCCAGAGTTTTAACACATACAGTAGGTATTGTAGTGTAGTGTGGTGCTAGGTAGACCCTGAGTTTTAACACATACAGGTAGGTATTGTAGTGTAGTACTAGGTTAACCCAGAGTTTTAACACATACAGTTATGTGTTGTAGTGTAGTGCTAGGTTAACCCAGAGTTTTAACACATACAGTAGGTATTGTAGTGTAGTACTAGGTTAACACAGAGTTTTAACACATACAGGTAGGTATTTTAGTGTAGTGCTAGGTTAACACAGAGTTTTAACACATACAGTAGTTATTGTAGTGTAGTGCTAGGTTAACTCAGAGTTTTGACACATACAGGTAGGTGTTGTAGTGTAGTGTGGTGCTAGGTTAACAAAGAGTTTTAACACATAGAGGTAGGTGTTTTAGTATAGTGCTAGGTTAACTCAGAGTTTTAACACATACAGGTAGGTGTTGTATTGTAGTGCTAGGTTAACCCAGAATTTTAACAATATAAGTAGGTATTGTAGTGTAGTGCTAGGTTAACCCAGAGATTTAACACATACAGGTCGGTATTGTAGTGTAGTGCTAGGTTAATCTTGAGTTTTAACGCATACAGGTAGGTGTTGTAGTGTAGTGCTAGGTAAACCCTGAGTTTAACACATACAGATAGGTGTTGTAGTGTAGTGCTAGGTTACCCCTGAGTTCTAACACATAGAGGTATGTGTTGTAGTGTAGTGCTAGGTTAACCCAGAGTTTTAACACATACAGGTAGGTGTTGTAGTGTAGTGCTAGGTTAACCCAGAGTTTTAACACATACAGGTAGATGTTGTAGTGTAGTGTGGTGCTAGGTTAACCCAGAGTTTTAACACATACAGGTAGGTGTTGTAGTGTAGTGATAGGTTAACCCAGAGTTTTAACATATACAGGTAGGGATTGTAGTGTCGTGCTAGGTTAACCCAGAGTTTTAACACATACAGGTAGGTATTGTAATGTAGTTCTAGGTTAACCCAGAGTTTTACCACATACAGGTAAGTGTTGTAGTGTAGTGCAAGCTTAATCCAGAGTTTTACCACATACAGGTAGGTGTTGTATTGTAGTGCTAGGTTAACCCAGAGTTTTAACACATACAGGTAGGTATTGTAATGTAGTGGTAGGTTAACCCAGAGGTTTAACACATACAGGTAGGTATTGTAGTGTAGTGCTAGGTTAACCCAGAGTTTTAACACATAAAGCTAGGTGTTGTAGCGTAGTGCTAGATTAACCCTGAGTTTTAACACATACAGGTAGTTGTCGTAGTGTAGTGTGGTGCTAGGTTAACACAGAGTTTTAACACTTACAGGTAGGTGTTGTAGTGTAGTGTGGTGCTAGGTTAACCCAGAGTTTAACACATACAGGCAGGTGTTTAGTGTAGTGTGGTGCTAGGTAAACCCTGAGTTTTAACTCATACAGGTAGGTATTGTAGTGTAGTGCTAGGTAAACCCAGGGTTTTAACACATACAGGTAGGTATTGTAGTGTAGTGCTATGTTAACCCAGAGTTTAAACACATACAGGTAGGTATTGTAGTGTAGTGCTATGTTACCCCAGAGTTTTAACACATACAGGTAGGTATTGTAGTGTAGTGCTAGGTTAATCCTGAGTTTTAACGCATACAGATAGGTGTTGTAGTGTAGTGCTAGGTAAACCCTGAGTTTAACACATACAGGTAGGTGTTGTAGTGTAGTGCTAGGTTAACCCTGAGTTTTAACACATAGAGGTATGTCTTGTAGTGTAGTGCTAGGTTAACCCTGAGTTTTAACACATAAATGTAGGTGTTGTAGTGTAGTGCTAGGTTAACCCAGAGTTTTAACACATACAGGTAGGTGTTGTAGTGTAGTGTGGTGCTAGATTAACCCAGAGTTTTAACACATACAAGTAGGTGTTGTAGTGTGGTGCTAGGTTAACCCAGAGTTTTAACACATACAGGTAGGTGTTGTAGTGTAGTGCTAGGTTAACTCTGAGTTTTAACACATACAGGTAGGTGTTGTAGTGTAGTGCTATGTAAACCCTGAGTTTAACACATACAGGTAGGTGTTGTATTGTAGGGCTAGGTTAACCCAGAGTTTTAACACATACAGGTAGGTATTGTAGTGTAGTGCTAGGTTAACCCAGAGTTTTAACACATACAGGTAGGTTTTGTAGTGTAGTGCTAGGTTAACCCAGAGTTTTAACACATAAAGGTAGGTGTTGTAGTGTAGTGCTATGTTAACCCAGAGTTTTAACACATACCGGTAGGTGTCGTAGTGTAGTGTGGTGCTAGGTTAACCCAGAGTTTTAACACTTACAGGTAGGTGTTTAGTGTAGTGTGGTGCTAGGTTAACCCGGAGTTTAACACATTACGGCAGGTGTTTAGTGTAGTGTGGTGCTAGGTAAACCCTGAGTTTTAACTCATACAGGTAGGTATTGTAGTGTAGTGCTAGATAAACCCAGTGTTTTAACACGTACAGGTAGGTATTGTAGTGTAGTGTGGTGCTAGGTAGACCCTGAATTTTAACACATAGAGGTAGGTATTGTAGTGTAGTACTAGGTTAACCCAGAGTTTTAACACATACAGTTAGGTGTTGTAGTGTAGTGCTAGGTTAACCCACATTTTTAACACATACAGTAGGTATTGTAGTGTAGGGCTAGGTTAACACAGAGTTTTAACACATACAGGTAGGTATTTTAGTGTAGTGCTAGGTTAACACAGAGTTTTAACACATACAGTAGGTATTGTAGTGTAGTGCTAGGTTAACCCAGAGTTTGACACATACAGGTAGGTGTTGTAGTGTAGTGTGGTGCTAGGTTAACCAAGAGTTTTAACACGTAGAGGTAGGTGTTTTAGTGTAGTGCTAGGTTAACCCAGAGTTTTAACTCATGCAGGTAGGTGTTGTATTGTAGTGATAGGTTAACCCAGAATTTTAACAATATAAGTAGGTATTGTAGTGTAGTGCTAGGTTAACCCAGAGTTTAACACATACAGGTAGGTGTTGTAGTGTAGTGCTAGGTTACCCCAGAGATTTAACACATACAGGTAGGTATTGTAGTGTAGTGCTAGGTTAATCCTGAGATTTAACGCATACAGGTAGGTGTTGTAGTTTAGTGCTAGGTAAACCCTGAGTTTAACACATACAGGCAGGTGTTGTAGTGTAGTGCTAGGTCACCCCTGAGTTTTAACACATAGAGGTATGTGTTGTAGTGTAGTGCTAGGTTAACCCAGAGTTTTAACACATACAGGTAGGTGTTGTAGTGTAGTGCTAGGTTAACCCAGAGTAATAACACATACAGGTAGGTGGTGTAGTGTAGTGCTAGGTTAACCCAGAGTTTTAACACATACAGGTAGGGATTGTAGTGTAGTGCTAGGTTAACCCAGATTTTTAACACATACAGGTAGTTGCCGTAGTGTAGTGTGGTGCTAGATTAACCCGGAGTTTTAACACTTACAGGTAGGTGTTGTAGTGTAGTGTGGTGCTAGGTTAACCCAGAGTTGAACACATACAGGCAGGTGTTTAGTGTAGTGTGGTGCTAGGTAAACCCTGAGTTTTAACTCATACAGGTAGGTATTGTAGTGTAGTGCTAGGTAAACCCAGTGTTTTAACACATACAGTTAGGTGTTGTAGTGTAGTGCTAGGTTAACCCAGAGTTTTAACACATACAGGTAGGTGTTATAGTGTAGTGTGGTGCTAGGTAAACCCTGAGTTTTAACATACACAAGTAGGTGTTGTAGTGTAGTTCTAGGTTAACCCAGAGTTTTAGCAGATACAATTAGGTGTTGTAGTGTAGTGTAGTTCTAGTTTAACACAGAGTTTTAACACATACAGATAGGTGTTGTAGTGTATTGCTAGGTTAACCCAGAGTTTAAACACATACAGGAAGGTGTTGCAGTGTAGTGCTAGGTTATCACAGAGTTTTAATTCATGCAGGTAGGTGTTGTAGTGTAGTGCTATGTTAACCCAGAGTTTTAACACATAGAGGTAGGTGTTGTAGTTTAGTGCTAGTTTAACCCAGAGTTTTAACACATACAGGTAGGTATTGTAGTGTAGTACTAGGTTAAGCCAGAGTTTTAAAACATACACGTAGGTGTTGTAGTGTAGTGCTAGGTTAACCCAGAGTTTTAGCTCATACAGGTAGGTATTGTAGTGTAGTGCTAGGTTAAACCAGAGTTTTAACACATACAGGTAGGTATTGTAATGTAGTGCTAGGTTAGCCCAGAGTTTTAAGACATACAGTAGGTATTGTAGTGTAGTGCTAGGTTAACCCTGAGTTTGAACACATAGAGGTAGGTGTTGTAGTGTAGTGTGGTGCTAGTTTAACCCAGAGTTTTAACACATATAGGTCGGTTTTGTAGTGTGGTGCTAGTTTAACTCAGACTCTTAACACATACAGGCAGGTGTTGTAGTGTAGTGCTAGGGTAACCCTGAGTTTTGACATACAGATAGGTGTTGTAGTGTAGTACTAGGTAAACCCCGAGTTTAACACATACAGGTAGGTGTTGTAGAGTAGTGCTTAGTTAACCCTGAGTTTTAACACATAGAGGTAGGTGTTGTAGTGTAGTGCTAGGTTAACCCAGAGTTTTAACACCTACAGGTAGGTGTTGTAGTGTAGTGTGGTGCTAGGTAAACCCTGAGTTTTAACACATACAGGTAGGTGTTGTAGTGTAGTGTACTGCTAGGTTAACCCAGAGTTTTAACACATACAGGTAGGTGTTGTAGTGTAGTTCTAGGTTAACCCAGAGTTTTAACACATACAGGTAGGTGTTGTAGTGTGGAGCTAGGTTAACACAGAGTTTTAACACATACAGGTAGGTGTTGTAGTGTAGTGCTAGGTTAACACAGAGTTTTAACACATACAGTAGGTATTGTAGTGTAGTGCTAGGTTAACCCAGAGATTTGACACATACAGGTATGTGTTGTAGTGTAGTGTGGTGCTAGGTTAACCCAGATTCTTAACACTTACAGGTAGGTGTTGTAGTGTAGTGTGGTGCTAGGTTAACCCAGAGTTTAACACATACAGGCAGGTGTTTAGTGTAGTGTGGTGCTAGGTAAACCCTGAGTTTTAACTCATACAGGTAGGTATTGTAGTGTAGTGCTAGGTAAACCCAGTGTTTTAACACATACAGGTAGGTATTGTAGTGTAGTGTAGTGCTAGGTTAACACAGAGTTTTAACACATACAGATAGGTATTTTAGTGTAGGGCTAGGTTAACACAGAGTTATAACACATACAGGTAGGTATTGTAGTGTAGTGCTAGGTTAACCCAGAGTTTTAACACATAAAGGTAGGTGTTGTAGTGTAGTGCTAGGTTAACCCAGAGTTTTAACACATACAGGTAGTTGTCGTAGTGTAGTGTGGTGCTAGGTTAACCCGGAGTTTTAACACTTACAGGTAGGTGTTGTAGTGTAGTGTGGTGCTACGTTAACCAAGAGTTTAACACATACAGGCAGGTGTTTAGTGTAGTGTGGTGCTAGGTAAACCCTGAGTTTTAACTCATTCAGGTAGGTATTGTAGTGTAGTGCTAGGTAAACCCAGTGTTTTAACACATACAAGTAGGTATTGTAGTGTAGTACTAGGTTAACCCAGAGTTTTAACACATACAGTTAGGTGTTGTAGTGTAGTGCTAGGTAAACCCTGAGTTTTAACACACACAAGTAGGTGTTGCAGTGTTGTGTCGTGCTAGGTAAATCCTTAGTTTTAACACATATATAAGTAGGTGTTGTAGTGTAGTTCTAGGTTAACCCAGAGTTTTAGCAGATACAGTTAGGTGTTGTAGTGTAGTGTAGTTCTAGTTTAACACAGAGTTTTAACACATACAGGTAGGTGTTGTAGTGTAGTGTAGTGCTATGTTAACCCAGAGTTTTAATACATACAGATAGGTGTTGTAGTGTATTGCTAGGTTAACCCAGAATTTAAACACATACAGGTAGGTGTTGTAGTGTAGTGCTAGGTTAACCCAGAGTTTTAACACATACAGGTAGGTGTTGTAGTGTGGAGCTAGGTTATCACAGAGTTTTAACTCATGCAGGTAGGTGTTGTAGTGTAGTGCTATGTTAACCCAGAGTTTTAACACATAGAGGTAGGTGTTGTAGTTTAGTGCTAGGTTAACCCAGAGTTTTAACACATACAGGTAGGTATTGTAGTGTAGTACTAGGTTAAGCCAGAGTTTTAAAACATAGAGGTAGGTGTTGTAGTATAGTGCTAGGTTAACCCAGAGTTTTAACTCATACAGGTAGGTATTGTAGTGTAGTGCTAGGTTAACCCAGAGTTTTAACACATACAGGTAGGTATTGTAATGTAGTGCTAGGTTAACCCAGAGTTCTAAGACATACAGTAGGTATTGTAGTGTAGTGCTAGGTTAACCCTGAGTTTGAACACATAGAGGTAGGTGTTGTAGTGTAGTGCTAGGTTAACCCAGAGTTTTAACAAATACAGGTAGGTGCTGTAGTGTAGTGTGGTGCTAGTTTAACCCAGAGTTTTAACACATATAGGTCGGTTTTGTAGTGTGGTGCTAGGTTAACTCAGAGTTTTAACACATACAGGCAGGTGTTGTAGTGTAGTGCTAGGGTAACCCTGAGTTTTGACATTTACAGATAGGTGTTGTAGTGTAGTACTAGGTAAACCCCGAGTTTAACACATACAGGTAGGTGTTCTAGAGTAGTGCTTGGTTAACCCTGAGTTTTAACACATAGAGGTAGGTGTGGTAGTGTAGTGCTAGGTTAACCCAGAGTTTTAACACCTACAGGTAGGTGTTGTAGTGTAGTGTGGTGCTAGGTAAACCCTGAGTTTTAACACATACAGGTAGGTGTTGTAGTGTAGTGTGGTGCTAGGTAAACCCTGAGTTTTAACAGATACAGGTAGGTGTTGTAGTGTAGTGTGGTGCTAGGTAAACCCTTTGTTTTAACACATAGAGGTAGGTGTTGTAGTGTAGTGTGGTGCTAGGTAAACCCTGAGTTTTAACACATACAGGTAGGTGTTGTAGTGTAGTGCTAGGTAAACCCTGAGTTTAACACATACAGGTAGGTGTTGTAGTGTAGTGCTAGGTAAACCCTGAGTTTAACACATACAGGTAGGTGTTGTAGTGTAGTGCTAGGTTAACCCTGAGTTTTAACACATAAAGGTAGGTGTTGTAGTGTACTGCTAGGTTAACCCAGAGTTTTAACACATACAGGTAGGTGTTGTAGTGTACTTCTAGGTTAACCCAGAGTTTTAACACATACAGGTAGGTGTTGTAGTGTGGAGCTAGGTTAACACAGAGTTTTAACACATACAGGTAGGTGTTGTAGTGTAGTGCTAGGTTAACACAGAGTTTTAACACATACAGTAGGTATTGTAGTGTAGTGCTAGGTTAACCCAGAGATTTGACACATACAGGTATGTGTTGTAGTGTAGTGTGGTGCTAGGTTAACCCAGATTCTTAACACTTACAGGTAGGTGTTGTAGTGTAGTGTGGTGCTAGGTTAACCCAGAGTTTAACACATACAGGCAGGTGTTTAGTGTAGTGTGGTGCTAGGTAAACCCTGAGTTTTAACTCATACAGGTAGGTATT
Source organism: Eledone cirrhosa (assembly GCA_964016885.1). Lineage (NCBI taxonomy): Eukaryota > Metazoa > Mollusca > Cephalopoda > Octopoda > Eledonidae > Eledone > Eledone cirrhosa. The sequence goes on from OZ024740.1 coordinate 13,197,784, forward strand.
GTAGTGTAGTGCTAGGTAAACCCAGTGTTTTAACACATACAGGTAGGTATTGTAGTGTAGTGTAGTGCTAGGTTAACACAGAGTTTTAACACATACAGATAGGTATTTTAGTGTAGGGCTAGGTTAACACAGAGTTATAACACATACAGTAGGTATTGTAGTGTAGTGTGGTGCTAGGTTAACCAAGAGTTTTAACACATAGAGGTAGGTGTTTTAGTGTAGTGCTAGTTTAACCCAGAGTTTTAAAACATACAGGTAGGTGTTGTATTTTAGTGCTAGGTTAACCCAGAGTTTTAACAATATAAGTAGGTATTGTAGTGTAGTGCTAGGTTAACCCAGAGTTTAACACATACAGGTAGGTGTTGTAGTGTAGTGCTAGGTTACCCCAGAGTTTTAACACATACAGGTAGGTATTGTAGTGTAGTGCTAGGTTAACCCAGAGTTTTAACACATACAGGTAGGTGTTGTCGTGTAGTGCGGTGCTAGGTTAACCCAGAGTTTTAACACATATAGGTCGGTTTTGTAGTGTGGTGCTAGGTTAACTCAGAGTTTTAACACATACAGGCAGGTGTTGTAGTGTAGTGCTAGGGTAACCCTGAGTCTTAACACATACAGATAGGTGTTGTAGTGTAGTGCTAGGTAAACCCTGAGTTTAACACATACAGGTAGGTGTTGTAGAGTAGTGCTAGGTTAACCCTGAGTTTTAACACATAGAGGTAGGTGTTGTAGTGTAGTGCTAGGTTAACCCAGAGTTTAACACCTACAGGTAGGTGTTGTAGTGTAGTGTTGTGCTAGGTAAACCCTGAGTTTTAAAACATACAGGTAGGTGTTGTAGTGTAGTGTGGTGCTAGGTAAACCCTCAGATTTAACACATACAGGTAGGTGTTGTAGTGTAGTGCTAGGTAAACCCTGAGTTTTAACACATACAGGTAGGTGTTGTAGTGTAGTGTGGTGCAAGGTAAACCCAGAGTTTTAACACATACAGGTAGGTGTTGTAGTGTAGTATGGTACTAGGTAAACCCTGAGTTTTAACACATACAGGTAGGTGTTGTAGTGTAGTGTGGTGCTAGGTAAACCCTGAGTTTTAACAGATACAGGTAGGTGTTGTAGTGTAGTGCTAGGTAAACCCTGAGTTTAACACATACAGGTAGGTGTTGTAGTGTAGTGCTAGGTTAACCCTGAGTTTTAACACATACAGGTAGGTGTTGTAGTGTAGTGTGGTGCTAGATTAACCCAGAGTTTTAACACATACAGATAGGTGTTGTAGTGTAGTGCTAGGTTAATCCAGAGGTTTAACACATACAGTAGGTATTGTAGTGTAGTGCTAGGTTAACACAGAGTTTTAACACATACAGGTAGGTATTTTAGTGTAGTGCTAGGTTAACACAGAGTTTTAACACATACAGTAGGTAATGTAGTGTAGCGCTAGGCTAACCCAGAGTTTTGACACATACAGGTAGGTGTTGTATTGTAGTGCTAGGTTAACCCAGAGTTTTAACAATATAAGTAGGTATTGTAGTGTAGTGCTATGTTAACCCTGAGTTTAACACATACAGGTAGGTGCTGTAGTGTAGTGCTAGGTTACCCCAGAGTTTTAACACATACAGGTAGGTATTGTAGTGTAGTGTTAGGTTAATCCTGAGTTTTAACGTATACAGGTAGGTGTTGTAGTGTAGTTCTTGGTAAACCCTGAGTTTAACACATACAGGTAGGTGTTGTAGTGTAGTGCTAGGTTAACCCAGAGTTTTGAAACATACAGGTAGGGATTTTATTGTAGTGATAGGTTAACCCAGAGTTTTAAAACATACAGGTAGGTATTGTAGTGTAGTTCAAGGTTAACACAGAGTTTTAACACATACAGGAAGGTGTTGTAGTGTAGTGCCAGGTTAACTCAGAGTTTTACCAAATACAGGTAAGTGTTGTAGTGTAGTGCAAGGTTAATCCAGAGTTTTACCACATACAGGTATGTGTTGTATTGTAGTGCTAGGTTAACCCAGAGTTTTAACACATACAGGTAGGTATTGTAGTGTAGTGCTAGGTTAACCCAGAGTTTTAACAGATACAGGTAGGAATTGTAGTTTAGTGCTAGGTTAACCCAGAGTTTTAACACTTACAGGTAGGTGTTGTACTGTAGTGTGGTGCTAGGTTAACCCAGAGTTTAACACATACAGGCAGGTGTTTTGTGTAGTGTGGTGCTAAGTAACTCCTGGGCTTTAACTCATACAGGTAGGTATTGTTGTGTAGTGCTAGGTAAACCCAGTGTTTTAACACATACAAGTAGGTATTGTAGTGTAGTGTGGTGCTAGGTAGACCCTGAGTTTTAACACATACAGGTAGGTATTGTAGTGTAGTACTAGGTTAACACAGAGTTTTAACACATACAGTTAGGTGTTGTAGTGTAGTGCTAGGTTAACCCAGAGTTTTAACACATACAGGTAGGTGTTGTAGTGTAGTGTTGTGCTAGGTAAACCCTGAGTTTTAACACACAAAAGTTGGTGTTCTAGTGTAGTGTGGTGCTAGGTAAATCCTTAATTTTAACACATATAAGTAGGTGTTGTAGTGTAGTGCTAGGTTAATCCAGAGTTTAGCAGATACAGTTAGGTGTTGTAGTGTAGTGTAGTTCTAGGTTAACACAGAGTTTTAACACATACAGGTAGGTGTTGTATTGTAGTGTAGTGCTAGGTTAACCCAGAGTTTTAATACATACAGGTAGGTGTTGTAGTGTATTGCTAGTTTAACCCAGAGTTTAAACACATACAGGTAGGTGTTGTAGTGTAGTGCTAGTTTAACACAGAGTTTTAACACATACAGGTAGGTGTTGAAGTGTAGTGCTATGTTAACCCAGAGTTTTAACACATAGAGGTAGGTGTTGTAGTGTAGTGCCAGGTTAACCCTGAGTTTGAACACATAGAGGTAGGTGTTGTAGTGTAGTGCTAGGTTAACCCAGAGTTTTAACACATACAGGTAGGTGCTGTAGTGTAGTGTGGTGCTAGTTTAACCCAGAGTTTTAACACATATAGGTCGGTTTTGTAGTGTGGTGCTAGGTTAACTCAGAGTTTTAACACATACAGGCAGGTGTTGTAGTGTAGTGCTAGGGTAACCCTGAGTTTTGACACATACAGATAGGTGTTGTAGTGTAGTACTAGGTAAACCCCGAGTTTAACACATACAGGTAGGTGTTCTAGAGTAGTGCTTGGTTAACCCTGAGTTTTAACACATAGAGGTAGGTGTTGTAGTGTAGTGCTAGGTTAACCCAGAGTTTTAACACCTACAGGTAGGTGTTGTAGTGTAGTGTGGTGCTAGGTAAACCCTGAGTTTTAACACATACAGGTAGGTGTTGTAGTGTAGTATGGTGCTAGGTAAACCCTGAGATTTAACACATACAGGTAGGTGTTGTAGTGTAGTGTGGTGCTAGGTAAACCCTGAGTTTTAACAGATACAGGTAGGTGTTGTAGTGTAGTGTGGTGCTAGGTAAACCCTTTGTTTTAACACATAGAGGTAGGTGTTGTAGTGTAGTGTGGTGCTAGGTAAACCCTGAGTTTTAACACATACAGGTAGGTGTTGTAGTGTAGTGCTAGGTAAACCCTGAGTTTAACCAATACAGGTAGGTGTTGTAGTGTAGTGCTAGGTTAACCCTGAGTTTTAACACATAAAGGTAGGTGTTGTAGTGTAGTGCTAGGTTAACCCAGAGTTTTAACACATACAGGTAGGTGTTGTAGTGTTAACCCAGAGTTTTAACACCTACAGGTAGGTGTTGTAGTGTAGTGTGGTGCTAGGTAAACCCTGAGTTTTAACACATACAGGTAGGTGTTGTAGTGTAGTATGGTGCTAGGTAAACCCTGAGTTTTAACACATACAGGTAGGTGTTGTAGTGTAGTGTGGTGCTAGGTAAACCCTGAGTTTTAACAGATACAGGTAGGTGTTGTAGTGTAGTGTGGTGCTAGGTAAACCCTTTGTTTTAACACATAGAGGTAGGTGTTGTAGTGTAGTGTGGTGCTAGGTAAACCCTGAGTTTTAACACATACAGGTAGGTGTTGTAGTGTAGTGCTAGGTAAACCCTGAGTTTAACACATACAGGTAGGTGTTGTAGTGTAGTGCTAGGTTAACCCTGAGTTTTAACACATAAAGGTAGGTGTTGTAGTGTAGTGCTAGGTTAACCCAGAGTTTTAACACATACAGGTAGGTGTTGTAGTTAGGTTAACCCAGAGTTTTAACACATACAGGTAGGTGTTGTAGTGTGGAGCTAGGTTAACCCAGAGTTTTAACACATACAGGTAGGTGTTGTAGTGTAGTGCTAGGTTAACACAGAGTTTTAACACATACAGTAGGTATTGTAGTGTAGTGCTAGGTTAACCCAGAGATTTGACACATACAGGTATGTGTTGTAGTGTAGTGTGGTGCTAGGTTAACCCAGATTTTTAACACTTACTGGTAGGTGTTGTAGTGTAGTGTGGTGCTAGGTTAACCCAGAGTTTAACACATACAGGCAGGTGTTTAGTGTAGTGTGGTGCTAGGTAAACCCTGAGTTTTAACTCATACAGGTAAGTATTGTAGTGTAGTGCTAGGTAAACCCAGTGTTTTAACACATACAGATAGGTATTGTAGTGTAGTGTAGTGCTAGGTTAACACAGAGTTTTAACACATACAGATAGGTATTTTAGTGTAGGGCTAGGTTAACACAGAGTTTTAACCCATACAGTAGGTATTGTAGTGTAGTGCTAGGCTAAACCAGAGTTTTGACACATACAGGTAGGTGTTGTAGTGTAGTGTGGTGCTAGGTTAACCAAGAGTTTTAACACATAGAGGTAGGTGTTTGAGTGTAGTGCTAGGTTAACCCAGAGTTTTAAAACATACAGGTAGGTGTTGTATTTTAGTGCTAGGTTAACCCAGAGTTTTAACAATATAAGTAGGTATTGTAGTGTAGTGCTAGGTTAACCCAGAGTTTAACACATACAGGTAGGTGTTGTAGTGTAGTGCTAGGTTACCCCAGAGTTTTAACACATACAGGTAGGTATTGTAGTGTAGTGCTAGGTTAACCCAGAGTTTTAACACATAGAGGTAGGTGTTGTCGTGTAGTGCGGTGCTAGGTTAACCCAGAGTTTTAACACATATAGGTCGGTTTTGTAGTGTGGTGCTAGGTTAACTCAGAGTTTTAACACATACAGGCAGGTGTTGTAGTGTAGTGCTAGGGTAACCCTGAGTCTTAACACATACAGATAGGTGTTGTAGTGTAGTGCTAGGTAACCCCTGAGTTTAACACATACAGGTAGGTGTTGTAGAGTAGTGCTAGGTTAACCCTGAGTTTTAACACATAGAGGTAGGTGTTGTAGTGTAGTGCTAGGTTAACCCAGAGTTTAACACCTACAGGTAGGTGTTGTAGTGTAGTGTTGTGCTAGGTAAACCCTGAGTTTTAAAACATACAGGTAGGTGTTGTAGTGTAGTGTGGTGCTAGGTAAACCCTGAGATTTAACACATACAGGTAGGTGTTGTAGTGTAGTGCTAGGTAAACCCTGAGTTTTAACACATACAGGTAGGTGTTGTAGTGTAGTGTGGTGTAAGGTAAACCCTTTGTTTTAACACATACAGGTAGGTGTTGTAGTGTAGTATGGTACTAGGTAAACCCTGAGTTTTAACACATACAGGTAGGTGTTGTAGTGTAGTGTGGTGCTAGGTAAACCCTGAGTTTTAACAGATACAGGTAGGTGTTGTAGTGTAGTGTGGTGCTAGGTAAACCCTTTGTTTTAACACATACAGGTAGGTGTTGTAGTGTAGTGTGCTGCTAGGTAAACCCTGAGTTTTAACACATACAGGTAGGTGTTGTAGTGTAGTGCTAGGTAAACCCTGAGTTTAACACATACAGGTAGGTGTTGTAGTGTAGTGCTAGGTTAACCCTGAGTTTTAACACATACAGGTAGGTGTTGTAGTGTAGTGTGGTGCTAGATTAACCCAGAGTTTTAACACATACAGATAGGTGTTGTAGTGTAGTGCTAGGTTAATCCAGAGTTTTAACACATACAGTAGGTATTGTAGTGTAGTGCTAGGTTAACACAGAGTTTTAACACATACAGGTAGGTATTTTAGTGTAGTGCTAGGTTAACACAGAGTTTTAACACATACAGTAGGTAATGTAGTGTAGCGCTAGGCTAACCCAGAGTTTTGACACATACAGGTAGGTGTTGTATTGTAGTGCTAGGTTAACCCAGAGTTTTAACAATATAAGTAGGTATTGTAGTGTAGTGCTATGTTAACCCTGAGTTTAACACATACAGGTAGGTGCTGTAGTGTAGTGCTAGGTTACCCCAGAGTTTTAACACATACAGGTAGGTATTGTAGTGTAGTGTTAGGTTAATCCTGAGTTTTAACGTATACAGGTAGGTGTTGTAGTGTAGTTCTTGGTAAACCCTGAGTTTAACACATACAGGTAGGTGTTGTAGTGTAGTGCTAGGTTAACCCAGAGTTTTGAAACATACAGGTAGGGATTTTATTGTAGTGATAGGTTAACCCAGAGTTTTAAAACATACAGGTAGGTATTGTAGTGTAGTTCAAGGTTAACACAGAGTTTTAACACATACAGGAAGGTGTTGTAGTGTAGTGCCAGGTTAACTCAGAGTTTTACCAAATACAGGTAAGTGTTGTAGTGTAGTGCAAGGTTAATCCAGAGTTTTACCACATACAGGTATGTGTTGTATTGTAGTGCTAGGTTAACCCAGAGTTTTAACACATACAGGTAGGTATTGTAGTGTAGTGCTAGGTTAACCCAGAGTTTTAACAGATACAGGTAGGAATTGTAGTTTAGTGCTAGGTTAACCCAGAGTTTTAACACTTACAGGTAGGTGTTGTACTGTAGTGTGGTGCTAGGTTAACCCAGAGTTTAACACATACAGGCAGGTGTTTTGTGTAGTGTGGTGCTAAGTAACTCCTGGGCTTTAACTCATACAGGTAGGTATTGTTGTGTAGTGCTAGGTAAACCCAGTGTTTTAACACATACAAGTAGGTATTGTAGTGTAGTGTGGTGCTAGGTAGACCCTGAGTTTTAACACATACAGGTAGGTATTGTAGTGTAGTACTAGGTTAACACAGAGTTTTAACACATACAGTTAGGTGTTGTAGTGTAGTGCTAGGTTAACCCAGAGTTTTAACACATACAGGTAGGTGTTGTAGTGTAGTGTTGTGCTAGGTAAACCCTGAGTTTTAACACACAAAAGTTGGTGTTCTAGTGTAGTGTGGTGCTAGGTAAATCCTTAATTTTAACACATATAAGTAGGTGTTGTAGTGTAGTGCTAGGTTAATCCAGAGTTTAGCAGATACAGTTAGGTGTTGTAGTGTAGTGTAGTTCTAGGTTAACACAGAGTTTTAACACATACAGGTAGGTGTTGTATTGTAGTGTAGTGCTAGGTTAACCCAGAGTTTTAATACATACAGGTAGGTGTTGTAGTGTATTGCTAGTTTAACCCAGAGTTTAAACACATACAGGTAGGTGTTGTAGTGTAGTGCTAGTTTAACACAGAGTTTTAACACATACAGGTAGGTGTTGAAGTGTAGTGCTATGTTAACCCAGAGTTTTAACACATAGAGGTAGGTGTTGTAGTGTAGTGCCAGGTTAACCCTGAGTTTGAACACATAGAGGTAGGTGTTGTAGTGTAGTGCTAGGTTAACCCAGAGTTTTAACACATACAGGTAGGTGCTGTAGTGTAGTGTGGTGCTAGTTTAACCCAGAGTTTTAACACATATAGGTCGGTTTTGTAGTGTGGTGCTAGGTTAACTCAGAGTTTTAACACATACAGGCAGGTGTTGTAGTGTAGTGCTAGGGTAACCCTGAGTTTTGACACATACAGATAGGTGTTGTAGTGTAGTACTAGGTAAACCCCGAGTTTAACACATACAGGTAGGTGTTCTAGAGTAGTGCTTGGTTAACCCTGAGTTTTAACACATAGAGGTAGGTGTTGTAGTGTAGTGCTAGGTTAACCCAGAGTTTTAACACCTACAGGTAGGTGTTGTAGTGTAGTGTGGTGCTAGGTAAACCCTGAGTTTTAACACATACAGGTAGGTGTTGTAGTGTAGTATGGTGCTAGGTAAACCCTGAGATTTAACACATACAGGTAGGTGTTGTAGTGTAGTGTGGTGCTAGGTAAACCCTGAGTTTTAACAGATACAGGTAGGTGTTGTAGTGTAGTGTGGTGCTAGGTAAACCCTTTGTTTTAACACATAGAGGTAGGTGTTGTAGTGTAGTGTGGTGCTAGGTAAACCCTGAGTTTTAACACATACAGGTAGGTGTTGTAGTGTAGTGCTAGGTAAACCCTGAGTTTAACCAATACAGGTAGGTGTTGTAGTGTAGTGCTAGGTTAACCCTGAGTTTTAACACATAAAGGTAGGTGTTGTAGTGTAGTGCTAGGTTAACCCAGAGTTTTAACACATACAGGTAGGTGTTGTAGTGTTAACCCAGAGTTTTAACACCTACAGGTAGGTGTTGTAGTGTAGTGTGGTGCTAGGTAAACCCTGAGTTTTAACACATACAGGTAGGTGTTGTAGTGTAGTATGGTGCTAGGTAAACCCTGAGTTTTAACACATACAGGTAGGTGTTGTAGTGTAGTGTGGTGCTAGGTAAACCCTGAGTTTTAACAGATACAGGTAGGTGTTGTAGTGTAGTGTGGTGCTAGGTAAACCCTTTGTTTTAACACATAGAGGTAGGTGTTGTAGTGTAGTGTGGTGCTAGGTAAACCCTGAGTTTTAACACATACAGGTAGGTGTTGTAGTGTAGTGCTAGGTAAACCCTGAGTTTAACACATACAGGTAGGTGTTGTAGTGTAGTGCTAGGTTAACCCTGAGTTTTAACACATAAAGGTAGGTGTTGTAGTGTAGTGCTAGGTTAACCCAGAGTTTTAACACATACAGGTAGGTGTTGTAGTTAGGTTAACCCAGAGTTTTAACACATACAGGTAGGTGTTGTAGTGTGGAGCTAGGTTAACCCAGAGTTTTAACACATACAGGTAGGTGTTGTAGTGTAGTGCTAGGTTAACACAGAGTTTTAACACATACAGTAGGTATTGTAGTGTAGTGCTAGGTTAACCCAGAGATTTGACACATACAGGTATGTGTTGTAGTGTAGTGTGGTGCTAGGTTAACCCAGATTTTTAACACTTACTGGTAGGTGTTGTAGTGTAGTGTGGTGCTAGGTTAACCCAGAGTTTAACACATACAGGCAGGTGTTTAGTGTAGTGTGGTGCTAGGTAAACCCTGAGTTTTAACTCATACAGGTAAGTATTGTAGTGTAGTGCTAGGTAAACCCAGTGTTTTAACACATACAGATAGGTATTGTAGTGTAGTGTAGTGCTAGGTTAACACAGAGTTTTAACACATACAGATAGGTATTTTAGTGTAGGGCTAGGTTAACACAGAGTTTTAACCCATACAGTAGGTATTGTAGTGTAGTGCTAGGCTAAACCAGAGTTTTGACACATACAGGTAGGTGTTGTAGTGTAGTGTGGTGCTAGGTTAACCAAGAGTTTTAACACATAGAGGTAGGTGTTTGAGTGTAGTGCTAGGTTAACCCAGAGTTTTAAAACATACAGGTAGGTGTTGTATTTTAGTGCTAGGTTAACCCAGAGTTTTAACAATATAAGTAGGTATTGTAGTGTAGTGCTAGGTTAACCCAGAGTTTAACACATACAGGTAGGTGTTGTAGTGTAGTGCTAGGTTACCCCAGAGTTTTAACACATACAGGTAGGTATTGTAGTGTAGTGCTAGGTTAACCCAGAGTTTTAACACATAGAGGTAGGTGTTGTCGTGTAGTGCGGTGCTAGGTTAACCCAGAGTTTTAACACATATAGGTCGGTTTTGTAGTGTGGTGCTAGGTTAACTCAGAGTTTTAACACATACAGGCAGGTGTTGTAGTGTAGTGCTAGGGTAACCCTGAGTCTTAACACATACAGATAGGTGTTGTAGTGTAGTGCTAGGTAACCCCTGAGTTTAACACATACAGGTAGGTGTTGTAGAGTAGTGCTAGGTTAACCCTGAGTTTTAACACATAGAGGTAGGTGTTGTAGTGTAGTGCTAGGTTAACCCAGAGTTTAACACCTACAGGTAGGTGTTGTAGTGTAGTGTTGTGCTAGGTAAACCCTGAGTTTTAAAACATACAGGTAGGTGTTGTAGTGTAGTGTGGTGCTAGGTAAACCCTGAGATTTAACACATACAGGTAGGTGTTGTAGTGTAGTGCTAGGTAAACCCTGAGTTTTAACACATACAGGTAGGTGTTGTAGTGTAGTGTGGTGTAAGGTAAACCCTTTGTTTTAACACATACAGGTAGGTGTTGTAGTGTAGTATGGTACTAGGTAAACCCTGAGTTTTAACACATACAGGTAGGTGTTGTAGTGTAGTGTGGTGCTAGGTAAACCCTGAGTTTTAACAGATACAGGTAGGTGTTGTAGTGTAGTGTGGTGCTAGGTAAACCCTTTGTTTTAACACATACAGGTAGGTGTTGTAGTGTAGTGTGCTGCTAGGTAAACCCTGAGTTTTAACACATACAGGTAGGTGTTGTAGTGTAGTGCTAGGTAAACCCTGAGTTTAACACATACAGGTAGGTGTTGTAGTGTAGTGCTAGGTTAACCCTGAGTTTTAACACATACAGGTAGGTGTTGTAGTGTAGTGTGGTGCTAGATTAACCCAGAGTTTTAACACATACAGATAGGTGTTGTAGTGTAGTGCTAGGTTAATCCAGAGTTTTAACACATACAGTAGGTATTGTAGTGTAGTGCTAGGTTAACACAGAGTTTTAACACATACAGGTAGGTATTTTAGTGTAGTGCTAGGTTAACACAGAGTTTTAAATCATACAGTAGGTAATGTAGTGTAGCGCTAGGCTAACCCAGAGTTTTGACACATACAGGTAGGTGTTGTAGTGTAGTGTGGTGCTAGGTTAACCAAGAGTTTTAACACATAGAGGTAGGTGTTTTAGTGTAGTGCTAGGTCAACCCAGAGTTTTAACACATACAGGTAGGTGTTGTATTGTAGTGATAGGTTAACCCAGAGTTTTAACAATATAAGTAGGTATTGTAGTGTAGTGCTATGTTAACCCTGAGTTTAATACATACAGGTAGGTGCTGTAGTGTAGTGCTAGGTTACCCCAGAGTTTTAACACATACAGGTAGGTATTGTAGTGTAGTGTTAGGTTAATCCTGAGTTTTAACGCATACAGTTAGGTGTTGTAGTGTAGTTCTTGGTAAACCCTGAGTTTAACACATACAGGTAGGTGTTGTAGTGTAGTGCTAGGTTAACCCTGAGTTTTAACACATAGAGGTATGTGTTGTAGTGTGGTGCTAGGTTAACCCAGAGATTTAACACATACAGGTAGGTGTTGTAGTGTAGTGCTAGGTTAACCCAGAGTTTTAAAACATACAGGTAGGGATTTTATTGTAGTGATAGGTTAACCCAGAGTTTTAAAACAGACAGGTAGGTATTTTAGTGTAGTTCAAGGTTAACACAGAGTTTTAACACATACAGGAAGGTGTTGTAGTGTAGTGCCAGGTTAACTCAGAGTTTTACCAAATACAGGTAAGTGTTGTAGTGTAGTGCAAGGTTAATCCAGAGTTTTACCACATACAGTTATGTGTTGTATTGTAGTGCTAGGTTAACCCAGAGTTTTAACACATACAGGTAGGTATTGTAGTGTAGTGCTAGGTTAACCCAGAGTTTTAACACATAAAGGTAGGTGTTGTAGTGTAGTGCTAGGTTAACTCAGAGTTTTAACACATACAGGTAGGTGTCGTAGTGTTGTGTGGTGCTAGGTTAACCCAGAGTTTTAACACTTACAGGTAGGTGTTGTAGTGTAGTGTGGTGCTAGGTTAACCCAGAGTTTAACACATACAGGCAGGTGTTTTGTGTAGTGTGGTGCTAAGTAACCCCTGGGCTTTAACTCATACAGGTAGGTATTGTTGTGTAGTGCTAGGTAAACCCAGTGTTTTAACACATACAAGTAGGTATTGTAGTGTAGTGTGGTGCTAGGTAGACCCTGAGTTTTAACACATACAGGTAGGTATTGTAGTGTAGTACTAGGTTAACCCAGAGTTTTAACACATACAGTTAGGTGTTGTAGTGTAGTGCTAGGTTAACCCAGAGTTTTAACACATACAGGTAGGTGTTGTAGTGTAGTGTTGTGCTAGGTAAACCCTGAGTTTTAACACACAAAAGTTGGTGTTCTAGTGTAGTGTGTTGCTAGGTAAATCCTTAATTTTAACACATATAAGTAGGTGTTGTAGTGTAGTGCTAGGTTAATCCAGAGTTTAGCAGATACAGTTAGGTGTTGTAGTGTAGTGTAGTTCTAGGTTAACACAGAGTTTTAACACATACAGGTAGGTGTTGTAGTGTAGTGTAGTGCTAGGTTAACCCAGAGTTTTAATACATACAGGTAGGTGTTGTAGTGTAGTGCTAGTTTAACACAGAGTTTTAACACATACAGGTAGGTGTTGAAGTGTAGTGCTATGTTAACCCAGAGTTTTAACACATAGAGGTAGGTGTTGTAGTGTAGTGCTAGGTTAACCCAGAGTTTTAACACATACAGGTAGGTATTGTAGTGTAGTGCTATGTTAACCCAGAGTTTTAACACATACAGGTAGGTGTTGTAGTGTAGTGCTAGGTTAACCCAGAGTTTTAACACCTACAGTTAGGTGTTGTAGTGTAGTGTGGTGCTAGGTAAACCCTGAGTTTTAACACATACAGGTAGGTGTTGTAGTGTAGTATGGTGCTAGGTAAACCCTGAGTTTTAACACATACAGGTAGGTGTTGTAGTGTAGTGTGGTGCTAGGTAAACCCTGAGTTTTAACAGATACAGGTAGCTGTTGTAGTGTAGTGTGGTGCTAGGTAACCCCTTTGTTTTAACACATACAGGTAGGTGTTGTAGTGTAGTGTGGTGCTAGGTAAACCCTGAGTTTTAACACATACAGGTAGGTGTTGTAGTGTAGTGTGGTGCTAGGTAAACCCTGAGTTTTAACAGATGCAGGTAGGTGTTGTAGTGTAGTGTGGTGCTAGGTAAACCCTTTGTTTTAACACATACAGGTAGGTGTTGTAGTGTAGTGTGGTGCTAGGTAAACCCTGAGTTTTAACACATACAGGTAGGTGTTGTAGTGTAGTGCTAGGTAAACCCTGAGTTTAACACATACAGGTAGGTGTTGTAGTGTAGTGCTAGGTTAATCCTGAGTTTTAACACATAAAGGTAGGTGTTGTAGTGTAGTGCTAGGTTAACCCAGAGTTTTAACACATACAGTTAGGTGTTGTAGTGTAGTTTGGTGCTAGATTAACCCAGAGATTTAACACATACAGGTAGGTGTTGTATTGTGGTGCTAAGTTAACCCAGAGTTTTAACACATACAGGTAGGTGTTGTAGTGTAGTGCTAGGTTAACGCTGAGTTTTAACACATACATGTAGGTGTTGTAGTGTAGTGCTAGGTAAACCCTGAGTTTAACACATACAGGTAGGTGTTGTAGTGTAGTGCTAGGTTAACCCTGAGTTTTAACACATAGAGGTAGGTGTTGTAGTGTAGTGCTAGGTTAACCCTGAGTTTTAACACCTACAGGTAAGTGTTGTAGTGTAGTGTGGTGCTAGGTAAACCCTGAGTTTTAACACATACAGGTAGGTGTTGTAGTGTAGTGTGTTGCTTGGTAAACCCTGAGTTTTAACACATACAGGTAGGTGTTGTAGTGTAGTGTGGTGCTAGGTAAACCCACAGTTTTAACACATACAGGTAGGTGTTGTAGTGTAGTGCTAGGTTAACACAGAGTTTTAACACATACAGGTAGGCATTGTAGTATAGTGCTAGGTTAACCCAGAGTTTTAACACATACAGGTAGGTATTGTATTGTAGTGCTAGGTTAACCCAGAGTTTTAACACATACAGGTAGGTGTCGTAGTCTAGTGTGGTGCTAGGTTAACCCAGAGTTTTAACACATACAGGTAGGTGTTGTAGTGTAGTGCTAGATTAACCCAGAGTTTTAACACATACAGGTAGGTGTTGTAGTGTAGTGCTAGGTTAACCCAGAGTTTTAACACATACAGGTAGGTGTTGTAGTGTAGCGCTATGTTAACCCAGAATTTATACACATAGAGGTAGGTGTTGTAGTGTAGTGTAGTGCTAGGTTAACCCAGAGTTTTAACACATACAGGAAGGTATTGTAGTGTTGTGCTAGGTTAACCCAGAGTTTTAAAACATACAGGTAGGTGTTGTAGTGTAGTGCTAGTTTAACCCAAAGTTTTAACAGATACAGGTAGGTGTTGTAGTGTAGTGCTAGGTTAACCCTGCGTTTTAACACATACATGTAGGTATTGTAGTGTAGTGCTAGGTTAACCCAGAGTTTTAACACATACAGGTAGGTGTTGTAGTGTGGTGCTAGGCAAACCTAGAGTTTTAACACATACAGGTATGTATTGTAGTGTAGTGCTAGGTTAACCCAGACTTTTAACACATACATGTAGGTGTTGTAGTGTAGTGCTAGGTTAACCCAGAGTTTTAACACATACAGTTAGTTGTTGTAGTGTAGTGTGGTACTAGGTTAACCCTGAGTTTTAAAACATACAGGAAGGTATTGTAGTGTTGTGCTAGGTTAACCCAGAGTTTTAACACATACAGGTAGGTATTCTAGTGTAGTGCTAAGTTAACCCAGAGTTTTAACACATATAGTAGGTATTGTAGTGTAGTGCTAGGTTAACACAGAGTTTTAACACATACAGGTAGGTATTTTAGTGTAGTGCTAGGTTAACCCAGAGTTTCAACACATACAGGTAGGTGTTGTAGTGTAGTGATAGGTTAACCCTGAGTTTTAACACATAGAGGTAGGTGTTGTAGTGTAGTGCTAGGTTAACCCAGAGTTTTAACACATACAGGTAGGTGTTGTCGTGTAGTGCGGTGCTAGGTTAACCCAGAGTTTTAACACATATAGGTCGGTTTTGTAGTGTGGTGCTAGGTTAACTCAGAGTTTTAACACATACAGGCAGGTGTTGTAGTGTAGTGCTAGGGTAACCCTGAGTCTTAACACATACAGATAGGTGTTGTAGTGTAGTGCTAGGTAAACCCTGAGTTTAACACATATAGGTAGGTGTTGTAGAGTAGTGCTAGGTTAACCCTGAGTTTTAACACATAGAGGTAGGTGTTGTAGTGTAGTGCTAGGTTAACCCAGAGTTTAACACCTACAGGTAGGTGTTGTAGTGTGGTGTTGTGCTAGGTAAACCCTGAGTTTTAAAACATACAGGTAGGTGTTGTAGTGTAGTGTGGTGCTAGGTAAACCCTGAGATTTAACACATACAGGTAGGTGTTGTAGTGTAGTGCTAGGTAAACCCTGAGTTTTAACACATACAGGTAGGTGTTGTAGTGTAGTGTGGTGTAAGGTAAACCCAGAGTTTTAACACATACAGGTAGGTGTTGTAGTGTAGTATGGTACTAGGTAAACCCTGACTTTTAACAGATACAGGTAGGTGTTGTAGTGTAGTGTGGTGCTAGGTAAACCCTTTGTTTTAACACATACAGGTAGGTGTTGTAGTGTAGTGTGCTGCTAGGTAAACCCTGAGTTTTAACACATACAGGTAGGTGTTGTAGTGTAGTGCTAGGTAAACCCTGAGTTTAACACATACAGGTAGGTGTTGTAGTGTAGTGCTAGGTTAACCCTGAGTTTTAACACATACAGGTAGGTGTTGTAGTGTAGTGTGGTGCTAGATTAACCCAGAGTTTTAACACATACAGATAGGTGTTGTAGTGTAGTGCTAGGTTAATCCAGAGTTTTAACACATACAGTAGGTATTGTAGTGTAGTGCTAGGTTAACACAGAGTTTTAACACATACAGGTAGGTATTTTAGTGTAGTGCTAGGTTAACACAGAGTTTTAACACATACAGTAGGTAATGTAGTGTAGCGCTAGGCTAACCCAGAGTTTTGACACATACAGGTAGGTGTTGTATTGTAGTGTGGTGCTAGGTTAACCAAGAGTTTTAACACATAGAAGTAGGTGTTTTAGTGTAGTGCTAGGTCAACCCAGAGTTTTAACACATACAGGTAGGTGTTGTATTGTAGTGCTAGGTTAACCCAGAGTTTTAACAATATAAGTAGGTATTGTAGTGTAGTGCTATGTTAACCCTGAGTTTAACACATACAGGTAGGTGTTGTATTGTAGTGCTAGGTTAACCCAGAGTTTTAAAACATACAGGTAGGGATTTTATTGTAGTGATAGGTTAACCCAGAGTTTTAAAACATACAGGTAGGTATTGTAGTGTAGTTCAAGGTTAACACAGAGTTTTACCACACACAGGAAGGTGTTGTAGTGTAGTGTTAGGTTAATCCTGAGTTTTAACGCATACAGGTAGGTGTTGTAGTGTAGTTCTTGGTAAACCCTGAGTTTAACACATACAGGTAGGTGTTGTAGTGTAGCGCTAGGTTAACCCTGAGTTTTAACACATAGAGGTATGTGTTGTAGTGTAGTGCTAGGTTAACCCAGAGTTTTAACACATACAGGTAGGTGTTGTAGTGTAGTGTGGTGCTAGGTTAACCCAGAGATTTAACACATACAGGTAGGTGTTGTAGTGTAGTGCTAGGTTAACCCAGAGTTTTAAAACATACAGGTAGGGATTTTATTGTAGTGATAGGTTAACCCAGAGTTTTAAAACATACAGGTAGGTATTGTAGTGTAGTTCAAGGTTAACACAGAGTTTTAACACACACAGGAAGGTGTTGTAGTGTAGTGCCAGGTTAACTCAGAGTTTTACCAAATACAGGTAAGTGTTGTAGTGTAGTGCAAGGTTAATCCAGAGTTTTACCACATACAGGTATGTGTTGTATTGTAGTGCTAGGTTAACCCAGAGTTTAGCAGATACCGTTAGGTGTTGTAGTGTAGTGTAGTTCTAGGTTAACACAGAGTTTTAACACATACAGGTAGGTGTTGTAGTGTAGTGTAGTGCTAGGTTAACCCAGAGTTTTAATACATACAGGTAGGTGTTGTAGTGTATTGCTAGGTTAACCCAGAGTTTAAACACATACAGGTAGGTGTTGTAGTGTAGTGCTAGTTTAACACAGAGTTTTAACACATACAGGTAGGTGTTGAAGTGTAGTGCTATGTTAACCCAGAGTTTTAACACATAGAGGTAGGTGTTGTAGTGTAGTGCTAGGTTAACCCAGAGTTTTAACACATACAGGTAGGTATTGTAGTGTAGTACTAGGTTAAGCCAGAGTTTTAAAACATACAGGTAGGTGTTGTAGTGTAGTGCTAGGTTAACCCAGAGTTTTAACTCATACAGGTAGGTATTGTAGTGTAGTGCTAGGTTAACTCAGAGTTTTAACACATACAGTAGGTATTGTAGTGTAGTGCTAGGTTAACCCTAGGTTTGAACACATAGAGGTAGGTGTTGTAGTGTAGTGCTAGGTTAACCCAGAGTTTTAACACATACAGGTAGGTGTTGTAGTGTAGTGTGGTGCTAGGTTAACCCAGAGTTTTAACACATATAGGTAGGTGTTGTAGTGTGGTGCTAGGTTAACCAAGAGTTTTAACACATACAGGCAGGTGTTGTAGTGTAGTGCTAGGTAAACCCTGAGTTTAACACATACAGGTAGGTGTTGTAGAGTAGTGCTAGGTTAACCCTGAGTTTTAACACATAGAGGTAGGTGTTGTAGTGTGGTGCTAGGGTAACCCTCAGTTTAAACACACAGATAGGTGTTGTAGTGTAGTGCTAGGTAAACCCTGAGTTTAACACATACAGGTAGGTGTTGTAGTGTAGTGCTAGGTTAACCCAGAGTTTTAACACCTACAGTTAGGTGTTGTAGTGTAGTGTGGTGCTAGGTAAACCCTGAGTTTTAACACATACAGGTAGGTGTTGTAGTGTAGTATGGTGCTAGGTAAACCCTGAGTTTTAACACATACAGGTAGGTGTTGTAGTGTAGTGTGGTGCTAGGTAAACCCTGAGTTTTAACAGATACAGGTAGCTGTTGTAGTGTAGTGTGGTGCTAGGTAACCCCTTTGTTTTAACACATACAGGTAGGTGTTGTAGTGTAGTGTGGTGCTATGTAAACCCTGAGTTTTAACACATACAGGTAGGTATTGTAGTGTAGTGCTAGGTAAACCCTGAGTTTAAAACATACAGGTAGGTGTTGTAGTGTAGTGCTAGGTTAATCCTGAGTTTTAACACATAAAGGTAGGTGTTATAGTGTAGTGCTAGGTTAACCCAGAGTTTTAACACATACAGTTAGGTGTTGTAGTGTAGTGTGGTGCTAGATTAACCCAGAGTTTTAACACATACAGGTAAGTGTTGTATTGTGGTGCTAAGTTAACCCAGAGTTTTAACACATACAGGTAGGTGTTGTAGTGTAGTGCTAGGTTAACGCTGAGTTTTAACACATACATGTAGGTGTTGTAGTGTAGTGCTAGGTAAACCCTGAGTTTAACACATACAGGTAGGTGTTGTAGTGTAGTGCTAGGTTAACCCTGAGTTTTAACACATAGAGGTAGGTGTTGTAGTGTAGTGCTAGGTTAACCCTGAGTTTTAACTCCTACAGGTAAGTGTTGTAGTGTAGTGTGGTGCTAGGTAAACCCTGAGTTTTAACACATACAGGTAGGTGTTGTAGTGTAGTGTGGTGCTTGGTAAACCCTGAGTTTTAACACATACAGGTAGGTGTTGTAGTGTAGTGTGGTGCTAGGTAAACCCTGAGTTTTAACACATACAGGTAGGTGTTGTATTGTAGTGTGGTGCCAGGTAAACCCTGAGTTTTAACACATACAGGTAGGTATTGTAATGTAGTGCTAGGTTTAACCTGAGTTTTAACACATACATGTAGGTGTTGTAGTGTAGTGCTGGGTTAACCCAGAGTGTTAACACATACAGGTAGGTGTTGTAGTGTAGTGCTAGGTTAACCCACAGTTTTAACACATACAGGTAGGTGTTGTAGTGTAGTGCTAGGTTAACACAGAGTTTTAACACACACAGGTAGGCATTGTAGTATAGTGCTAGGTTAACCCAGGGTTTTAACACATACAGGTAGGTATTGTATTGTAGTGCTATGTTAACCCAGAGTTTTAACACATACAGGTAGGTGTCGTAGTCTAGTGTGGTGCTAGGTTAACCCAGAGTTTTAACACATACAGGTAGGTGTTGTAGTGTAGTGCTAGATTAACCCAGAGTTTTAACACATACAGGTAGGTGTTGTAGTGTAGTGCTAGGTTAACTCAGAGTTTTAACACATACAGGTAGGTGTTGTAGTGTAGCGCTATGTTAACCCAGAATTTATACACATAGAGGTAGGTGTTGTAGTGTAGTGTAGTGCTAGGTTAACCCAGAATGTTAACATATACAGGAAGGTATTGTAGTGTTGTGCTAGGTTAACCCAGAGTTTTAAAACATACAGGTAGGTGTTGTAGTGTAGTGCTAGTTTAACCCAAAGTTTTAACAGATACATGTAGGTGTTGTAGTGTAGTGCTAGGTTAACCCTGCGTTTTAACACATACAGGTAGGTATTGTAGTGTAGTGCTAGGTTAACCCAGAGTTTTAACACATACAGGTAGGTGTTGTAGTGTGGTGCTAGGCAAACCTAGAGTTTTAACACATACAGGTATGTATTGTAGTGTAGTGCTAGGTTAACCCAGAGTTTTAACACATACATGTAGGTGTTGTAGTGTAGTGCTACGTTAACCCAGAGTTTTAACACATACAGTTAGTTGTTGTAGTGTAGTGTGGTGCTAGGTTAACCCTGAGTTTTAAAACATACAGGAAGGTATTGTAGTGTTGTGCTAGGTTAACCCAGAGTTTTAACACATACAGGTAGGTATTGTAGTGTAGTGCTAGGTTAACCCAGAGTTTTAACACATACAGGTAGGTGTTGTAGTGTAGTGATAGGTTAACCCTGAGTTTTAACACATAGAGGTAGGTGTTGTAGTGCAGTGCTAGGTTAACCCAGAGTTTTAACACATACAGGTAGGTGTCGTAGTCTAGTGTGGTGCTAGGTATACCCTGAGTTTTAACACATACAGGTAGGTGTTGTAGTGTAGTGTGGTGCTAGGTAAACCCTGAGTTTTAACACATACAGGTAGGTGTTGTAGTGTAGTGTGGTGCTAGGTAAACCCTGAGTTTTAACACATACAGGAAGGTGTTGTAGTGTAGTGTGGTGCTAGGTTAACCCAGAGTTTTAACACATACAGTTAGGTGTTGTAGTGTTGTACTAGGTTAACCCAGAGTTTTAACACATACAGGTAGGTGTTGTAGTGTAGTGTAGTGCTAGGTTAACCCAGAGTTTTAATACATACAGGTAGGTGTTGTAGTGTAGTGTTAGGTTAACCCAGAGTTTTAACACATACAGGTAGGTGTTGTAGTGTAGTGCTAGGTTAACCCAGAGTTTTAACACATACAGGTAGGTGTTGTAGTGTAGTGTGGTGCTAGGTAAACCCTGAGTTTTAACAGATACAGGTAGCTGTTGTAGTGTAGTGTGGTGCTAGGTAACCCCTTTGTTTTAACACATACAGGTAGGTGTTGTAGTGTAGTGTGGTGCTATGTAAACCCTGAGTTTTAACACATACAGGTAGGTATTGTAGTGTAGTGCTAGGCAAACCCTGAGTTTAAAACATACAGGTAGGTGTTGTAGTGTAGTGCTAGGTTAATCCTGAGTTTTAACACATAAAGGTAGGTGTTATAGTGTAGTGCTAGGTTAACCCAGAGTTTTAACACATACAGTTAGGTGTTGTAGTGTAGTGTGGTGCTAGATTAACCCAGAGTTTTAACACATACAGGTAGGTGTTGTATTGTGGTGCTAAGTTAACCCAGAGTTTTAACACATACAGGTAGGTGTTGTAGTGTAGTGCTAGGTTAACGCTGAGTTTTAACACATACATGTAGGTGTTGTAGTGTAGTGCTAGGTAAACCCTGAGTTTAACACATACAGGTAGGTGTTGTAGTGTAGTGCTAGGTTAACCCTCAGTTTTAACACATAGAGGTAGGTGTTGTAGTGTAGTGCTAGGTTAACCCTGAGTTTTAACTCCTACAGGTAAGTGTTGTAGTGTAGTGTGGTGCTAGGTAAACCCTGAGTTTTAACACATACAGGTAGGTGTTGTAGTGTAGTGTGGTGCTTGGTAAACCCTGAGTTTTAACACATACAGGTAGGTGTTGTAGTGTAGTGTGGTGCTAGGTAAACCCTGAGTTTTAACACATACAGGTAGGTGTTGTATTGTAGTGTGGTGCCAGGTAAACCCTGAGTTTTAACACATACAGGTAGGTATTGTAATGTAGTGCTAGGTTTAACCTGAGTTTTAACACATACATGTAGGTGTTGTAGTGTAGTGCTGGGTTAACCCAGAGTGTTAACACATACAGGTAGGTGTTGTAGTGTAGTGCTAGGTTAACCCACAGTTTTAACACATACAGGTAGGTGTTGTAGTGTAGTGCTAGGTTAACACAGAGTTTTAACACATACAGGTAGGCATTGTAGTATAGTGCTAGGTTAACCCAGGGTTTTAACACATACAGGTAGGTATTGTATTGTAGTGCTATGTTAACCCAGAGTTTTAACACATACAGGTAGGTGTCGTAGTCTAGTGTGGTGCTAGGTTAACCCAGAGTTTTAACACATACAGGTAGGTGTTGTAGTGTAGTGCTAGATTAACCCAGAGTTTTAACACATACAGGTAGGTGTTGTAGTGTAGTGCTAGGTTAACTCAGAGTTTTAACACATACAGGTAGGTGTTGTAGTGTAGCGCTATGTTAACCCAGAATTTATACACATAGAGGTAGGTGTTGTAGTGTAGTGTAGTGCTAGGTTAACCCAGAGTTTTAACACATACAGGAAGGTATTGTAGTGTTGTGCTAGGTTAACCCAGAGTTTTAAAACATACAGGTAGGTGTTGTAGTGTAGTGCTAGTTTAACCCAAAGTTTTAACAGATACAGGTAGGTGTTGTAGTGTAGTGCTAGGTTAACCCTGCGTTTTAACACATACAGGTAGGTATTGTAGTGTAGTGCTAGGTTAACCCAGAGTTTTAACACATACAGGTAGGTGTTGTAGTGTGGTGCTAGGCAAACCTAGAGTTTTAACACATACAGGTATGTATTGTAGTGTAGTGCTAGGTTAACCCAGAGTTTTAACACATACATGTAGGTGTTGTAGTGTAGTGTGGTGCTAGGTTAACCCTGAGTTTTAAAACATACAGGAAGGTATTGTAGTGTTGTGCTAGGTTAACCCAGAGTTTTAACACATACAGGTAGGTATTGTAGTGTAGTGCTAGGTTAACCCAGAGTTTTAACACATACAGGTAGGTGTTGTAGTGTAGTGATAGGTTAACCCTGAGTTTTAACACATAGAGGTAGGTGTTGTAGTGCAGTGCTAGGTTAACCCAGAGTTTTAACACATACAGGTAGGTGTCGTAGTCTAGTGTGGTGCTAGGTATACCCTGAGTTTTAACACATACAGGTAGGTGTTGTAGTGTAGTGTGGTGCTAGGTAAACCCTGAGTTTTAACACATACAGGTAGGTGTTGTAGTGAAGTGTGGTGCTAGGTAAACCCTGAGTTTTAACACATACAGGAAGGTGTTGTAGTGTAGTGTGGTGCTAGGTTAACCCAGAGTTTTAACACATACAGTTAGGTGTTGTAGTGTTGTACTAGGTTAACCCAGAGTTTTAACACATACAGGTAGGTGTTGTAGTGTAGTGTAGTGCTAGGTTAACCCAGAGTTTTAATACATACAGGTAGGTGTTGTAGTGTAGTGTTAGGTTAACCCAGAGTTTTAACACATACAGGTAGGTGTTGTAGTGTAGTGCTAGGTTAAACCAGAGTTTTAACACATACAGGTAGGTGTTGTAGTGTAGTGCTATGTTAACCCAGAATTTATACACATAGAGGTAGGTGTTGTAGTGTTGTGCTAGGTTAACCCAGAGTTTTAAAACATACAGGTAGGTGTTGTAGTGTAGTGTGGTGCTAGATTAACCCAGAGTTTTAACACATACAGGTAGGTGTTGTATTGTGGTGCTAAGTTAACCCTGAGTTTTAACACATAGAGGTAGGTGTTGTAGTGTGGTGCTAGGGTAACCCTCAGTTTAAACACACAGATAGGTGTTGTAGTGTAGTGCTAGGTAAACCCTGAGTTTAACACATACAGGTAGGTGTTGTAGTGTAGTGCTAGGTTAACCCAGAGTTTTAACACCTACAGTTAGGTGTTGTAGTGTAGTGTGGTGCTAGGTAAACCCTGAGTTTTAACACATAGAGGTAGGTGTTGTAGTGTAGTATGGTGCTAGGTAAACCCTGAGTTTTAACACATACAGGTAGGTGTTGTAGTGTAGTGTGGTGCTAGGTAAACCCTGAGTTTTAACAGATACAGGTAGCTGTTGTAGTGTAGTGTGGTGCTAGGTAACCCCTTTGTTTTAACACATACAGGTAGGTGTTGTAGTGTAGTGTGGTGCTATGTAAACCCTGAGTTTTAACACATACAGGTAGGTGTTGTAGTGTAGTGTGGTGCTAGGTAAACCCTGAGTTTTAACAGATACAGGTAGGTGTTGTAGTGTAGTGTGGTGCTAGGTAAACCCTTTGTTTTAACACTTACAGGTAGGTGTTGTAGTGTAGTGTGGTGCTAGGTAAACCCTGAGTTTTAACACATACAGGTAGGTATTGTAGTGTAGTGCTAGGTTAATCCTGAGTTTTAACACATAAAGGTAGGTGTTATAGTGTAGTGCTAGGTTAATCCAGAGTTTTAACACATACAGTTAGGTGTTGTAGTGTAGTGTGGTGCTAGATTAACCCAGAGTTTTAACACATACAGGTAGGTGTTGTATTGTGGTGCTAAGTTAACCCAGAGTTTTAACACATACAGGTAGGTGTTGTAGTGTAGTGCTAGGTTAACGCTGAGTTTTAACACATACATGTAGGTCTTGTAGTGTAGTGCTAGGTAAACCCTGAGTTTAACACATACAGGTAGGTGTTGTAGTGTAGTGCTAGGTTAACCCTGAGTTTTAACACATAGAGGTAGTTGTTGTAGTGTAGTGCTAGGTTAACCCTGAGTTTTAACACCTACAGGTAAGTGTTGTAGTGTAGTGTGGTGCTAGGTAAACCCTGAGTTTTAACACATACAGGTAGGTGTTGTAGTGTAGTGTGGTGCTTGGTAAACCCTGAGTTTTAACACATACAGGTAGGTGTTGTAGTGTAGTGTGGTGCTAGGTAAACCCTGAGTTTTAACACATACAGGTAGGTGTTGTATTGTAGTGTGGTGCCAGGTAAACCCTGAGTTTTAACACATACAGGTAGGTATTGTAATGTAGTGCTAGGTTTAACCTGAGTTTTAACACATACATGTAGGTGTTGTAGTGTAGTGCTGGGTTAACCCAGAGTGTTAACACATACAGGTAGGTGTTGTAGTGTAGTGCTAGGTTAACCCACAGTTTTAACACATACAGGTAGGTGTTGTAGTGTAGTGCTAGGTTAACACAGAGTTTTAACACATACAGGTAGGCATTGTAGTATAGTGCTAGGTTAACCCAGGGTTTTAACACATACAGGTAGGTATTGTATTGTAGTGCTATGTTAACCCAGAGTTTTAACACATACAGGTAGGTGTCGTAGTCTAGTGTGGTGCTAGGTTAACCTAGAGTTTTAACACATACAGGTAGGTGTTGTAGTGTAGTGCTAGATTAACCCAGAGTTTTAATACATACAGGTAGGTGTTGTAGTGTAGTGCTAGGTTAACCCAGAGTTTTAACACATACAGGTAGGTGTTGTAGTGTAGCGCTATGTTAACCCAGAATTTATACACATAGAGGTAGGTGTTGTAGTGTAGTGTAGTGCTAGGTTAACCCAGAGTTTTAACACATACAGGAAGGTATTGTAGTGTTGTGCTAGGTTAACCCAGAGTTTTAAAACATACAGGTAGGTGTTGTAGTGTAGTGCTAGTTTAACCCAAAGTTTTAACAGATACAGGTAGGTGTTGTAGTGTAGTGCTAGGTTAACCCTGCGTTTTAACACATACAGGTAGGTATTGTAGTGTAGTGCTAGGTTAACCCAGAGTTTTAACACATACAGGTAGGTGTTGTAGTGTGGTGCTAGGCAAACCTAGAGTTTTAACACATACAGGTATGTATTGTAGTGTAGTGCTAGGTTAACCCAGAGTTTTAACACATACATGTAGGTGTTGTAGTGTAGTGCTAGGTTAACCCAGAGTTTTAACACATACAGTTAGTTGTTGTAGTGTAGTGTGGTGCTAGGTTAACCCTGAGTTTTAAAACATACAGGAAGGTATTGTAGTGTTGTGCTAGGTTAACCCAGAGTTTTAACACATACAGGTAGGTATTGTAGTGTAGTGCTAGGTTAACCCAGAGTTTTAACACATACAGGTAGGTGTTGTAGTGTAGTGATAGGTTAACCCTGAGTTTTAACACATAGAGGTAGGTGTTGTAGTGCAGTGCTAGGTTAACCCAGAGTTTTAACACATACAGGTAGGTGTCGTAGTCTAGTGTGGTGCTAGGTTAACCCAGAGTTTTAACATATACAGGTAGGTGTTGTAGTGTAGTGCTAGATTAACCCAGAGTTTTAACACATACAGGTAGGTGTTGTAGTGTAGTGTGGTGCTAGGTTAACCCAGAGTTTTAACACATACAGGTACGTGTTGTAGTGTAGTGCTAGGGTAACCCTGAGTTTTAACACATAGAGGTAGGTGTTGTAGTGTAGTGCTAGGTTAACCCAGAGTTTTAACACCTACAGGTAGGTGTTGTAGTGTAGTGTGGTGCTAGGTATACCCTGAGTTTTAACACATACAGGTAGGTGTTGTAGTGTAGTGTGGTGCTAGGTAAACCCTGAGTTTTAACACATACAGGTAGGTGTTGTAGTGTAGTGTGGTGCTAGGTAAACCCTGAGTTTTAACACATACAGGAAGGTGTTGTAGTGTAGTGTGGTGCTAGGTTAACCCAGAGTTTTAACACATACAGTTAGGTGTTGTAGTGTTGTACTAGGTTAACCCAGAGTTTTAACACATACAGGTAGGTGTTGTAGTGTAGTGTAGTGCTAGGTTAACCCAGAGTTTTAATACATACAGGTAGGTGTTGTAGTGTAGTGTTAGGTTAACCCAGAGTTTTAACACATACAGGTAGGTGTTGTAGTGTAGTGCTAGGTTAACCCAGAGTTTTAACACATACAGGTAGGTGTTGTAGTGTAGTGCTATGTTAACCCAGAATTTATACACATAGAGGTAGGTGTTGTAGTGTTGTGCTAGGTTAACCCAGAGTTTTAAAACATACAGGTAGGTGTTGTAGTGTAGTGCTAGTTTAACCCAAAGTTTTAACAGATACAGGTAGGTGTTGTAGTGTAGTGCTAGGTTAATCCAGAGTTTTAACACATACAGGAAGGTGTTGTAGTGTAGTGTGGTGCTAGGTTAACCCAGAGTTTTAACACATACAGTTAGGTGTTGTAGTGTAGTGCTAGGTTAACCCAGAGTTTTAACACATACAGGTAGCTGTTGTAATGTAGTGTAGTGCTAGGTAAACCCTGAGTTTTAACACACACAAGTAGGTGTTGTAGTGTAGTGTGGTTCTAGGTAAACCCTTAGTTTTAACACATATAGTTAGGAGTTGTACTGTAGTGCTAGGTTAACCCAGAGTTTTAGCAGATACAGTAAGCTGTTGTAGTGTAGTGTAGTTCTAGGTTAACACAGAGTTTTAACACATACAGGTAGGTGTTGTAGTGTAGTGTAGTGCTAGGTTAACCCAGAGTTTTAATACATACAGGTAGGTGTTATAGTGTAGTGTTAGGTTAACCCAGAGTTTTAACACATACAGGTAGTTGTTGTAGTGTAGTGCTAGGTTAACCCAGAGTTTTAACACATACAGGTAGGTGTTGTAGTGTAGTGCTATGTTAACCCAGAATTTATACACATAGAGGTAGGTGTTGTAGTGTAGTGTAGTGCTAGGTTAACCCAGAGTTTTAACACATACTGGAAGGTATTGTAGTGTTGTGCTAGGTTAACCCAGAGTTTTAAAACATACAGGTAGGTGTTGTAGTGTAGTGCTAGTTTAACCCAAAGTTTTAACAGATACAGGTAGGTGTTGTAGTGTAGTGCTAGGTTAATCCAGAGTTTTAACACATACAGGTAGGTATTGTAGTGTAGTGCTAGTTTAACCCAGAGTTTTAACACATACAGGTAGGTGTTGTAGTGTAGTGTGGTGCTAGGTAAACCCTGAGTTTTCACACATACAGGTAGGTGTTGTAGTGTAGTGCTAGGTTAACCCAGAGTTTTAACACATACAGGTAGGTGTTGTAGTGTAGTGCTAGGTTAACCCAGAGTTTTACCACATACAGGTAGGTGTTGTAGTGTAGTGCTAGGTTAACCCAGAGTTTTAACACATACAGGTAGGTGTTGTAATGTAGTGCTATGTTAACCCAGAGTTTTAACACATACATGTAGGTGTTGTAGTGTAGTATAGTGCTAGGTTAAGCCAGAGTTTTAACACATACAGTTAGTTGTTGTAGTGTAGTGTGGTGCTAGGTTAACCCTGAGTTTTAACACATACAAGTAGGTGTTGTAGTGCAGTGCTAGTTTAACCCAGAGTTTTAACATATACAGGTAGGTGTTGTAGTGTAGTGCTAGGTTAACCCAGAGTTTTAACACATACAGGTAGGTGTTGTAGTGTAGTGCTAGGTTAACCCAGAGTTTTAACACATACAGGTAGGTATTGTAGTGTAGTGCTAGGTTAACCCAGAGTTTTAACACATACAGTTAGGTATTGTAGTGTTGTGTGGTGCTAGGTTAACTCTGAGTTTTAACACATACAGGTAGGTGTTGTAGTGTTGTGTGGTGCTAGGTTAACCCAAGTTTTAACACATACAGGTAGGTGTTGTAGTGTAGTGTAAGGTTAACCCAGAGTTTTAACACATACAGTTAGGTGTTGTAGTGTAGTGCTAGGTTAACCCAGAATTTTAACACATACAGGTAGGTATTATAGTGTAGTTCTAGGTTAACCCAGAGTTTTAACACATACAGGTAGGTGTTGTAGTGTAGTGCTAGGTTAACCCTAAGTTTTAACACATACAGGTAGGTGTTGCGTAGGGCATTCGAATGAGAATTCACTTTGAGTTTTGGTAAACTTGATGACAACTTCCGACATGCTTCGATCTTATTAGACCTTCTCAGCGAAGTTTAGCTCAAAATATACTTAGAATTTTCCCCGTACGCAATAAAGATCAGGTTCAACCGCAACTATATGACGCTGCAATTCAATTGTTAATGAATTTTAATTTCAGAGTTGTCTCCACTAGCCTTTAACAAGATTTTTAAATAATTTCACATTTTCCACTGCCTACATTCAGTAAATTAAACCCTGACTTCAATGTCTGTTGGTCTTACTGAGGGCAGCCACGTGGAATTTTCCCATGTCCGATATATACACAATAATATTCCTCCATCGCTCTGTCCACACACACACACACACACACACACACACACACACACACACACACACACACACACACACACACACACACACACACACACACAGACAGCCACACACAGAAACACATATACAGACCCACAGACACACACGCACAGAAACATACTCACAAACACATACACACACACATATATTCATATATATACATATATATACATATATATATATACATACATATATATACATGTATATATATATATGTAGGATAACAATAAATCGTTAAAGGTAATCCGATAAGAGTCTGTGAAAACTATTTATCATGGACAGTTTAAGCGTACGGTGCTGTGTGACTCAACAAGCGGTTGGTGACGATTTTATGATTTCGCTTGTATTCCTATGTAAATATATCTTGGAGTAATAAAAAAATGAAGAATAACATGAATATTTATTTACAGTCTTACAATTGTTTCCATAATAGAATTGTCTATAAATTGCTAAACACTAGAGACAGTATAACTCAATTTACAATAGATCTAAGTTCAACCATTTCATCAGAAACTATTAAGAAATATAAAATATACCGTTACGCATATATTTTATATTTCTTAATAGTTTCTGATGAAATGATTGAACTTTGTATTGTAAATTGAGTTATACTGTCTTCAGTATTTAGCAATTTATAGACAATTCTATCATGGAAACAATTGTAAGACTGTAAATAAATATCCTTGTTTGTACTGTCAACCATGTTATTCTTCACTTTATATATATATATATATATATATATATATATATATACTAGCTAAACTACCCGTCCTTTGGACGGTTCAAGTAGCTTTCGACGTAGATCATTAAACTAAACAAAGTAAATTTGAATACATAGAAGAAAAACGTACTTTATGTAAACATGAAAACCTTAGGCACTATTCCAGCGAAATAATTAATATGTGAGCTCAGTGTCATCCGTTATACCATGTAACAACAGAAATCCAGTCTAGGTATACATTTTTTTGACAACAGTAAAAGCGCATAATGAAATAGAGAAGTGAAGTGAATAATAGACAAATTATGTACAAAGCATAATATTGTAAAAGTTATGACATCACTTAATGTATGAACATCAAGCTTGAAACAATAAATTATACAATGTCAAATCTATAACTTAACTTAGTAATCTGTTAGAAATTGGTGGTTGTGAAATATACAAAATGATATTGTTAGTCTCAAGGAAGGGTTTCTTTTGTTTCAAGTACAAAGAGTAAATTAAAATGCGAATGAGCCGAATTACGAAAGATAACTCTTTTCTTACTTAAAGATAACTCTTGTCTTACTTAATCACCAAAATTGACACAAATAACCGAAACTTTTTTAATGTCTCCAAAGGCCCCAATATCGATTTTTGAAAGCCTTTGTAGATCATGTAGAGGTTTTGTGCAAGGAGAAGGTCTGTAAAAAATTTCAAAGAAATCGCATGAATGGTTTAGAATATATGAGCCCTCATTAAAAATTGTCCACACACACATACACACACACACATACAGAAAACTTCGTCTTTATATATACACACACACACACACACACACACACACACACACACACATATATATATATATATATATATATATATATATATATATATATATATATATATATATATATATATATATATATATATATAAATAAAGTTGTAGTGCCTGTCTGTTTGTTTGTTTGTTCACGAACTCCTCCTATAGTTTTGGAGATAGACCCCTATAACCATATATATTGTGAAACTACATTGCCCAGGGTACTTGGATAAGTATATTTCATTTTAATCAAAGGGTTCCCCGGGGACACAAACCTCCGCTGAAAATCTTTTCCCTTCGATTTATATGAAATTTAAACCATGAGTAAATGACAAGAGATGATGCCTATTCACAAAATTTCAGCAAATTTCAATAATATTAAGACACCCTTATGGGGGTTAAACCCCCTATATTGAACATTTTGAAGCCCACAACTTGAGTATTGGAACCTCTATTATCACGGGGTTTTTCTATTAATTTAAACGTAAATCAACAAAAAAGCACCTCTCTTTTATAGTAAAATTTGGCTAATTTAGACATTTTATCTATGGCAAAACATCACTAGAATTATGACAACACAATTATTAGTTAATGCCTCTACTTTTTTAACATTTTCCCTTTATTTTTTCTCCATAAATTATATCACTGATTTAAAATCAATCATCATTTTCTTACAAAAGAAAAAATGTGTGAAACGCAGCAAGGCGCGGGTAATTCGGCTAGTATATATATATATATATATATATATATATATATATATATATATATATATATATATATAATTACAGCATACCTCATTAGTAGAACTGCTGCTTAAATGCAGACAAGAATTAAATGTTGTCAAATTATAGAATTCGACGTTGTTGTCCCTTGTTTTGACATTTCCATCATTCTAGAAACGGAGGGGCCATAAATAAGTCACCCCTCCCCCTCTCTCACTCCTTCCTCTTTCTCTAACTCCCCCCTCTCCTTCCTCTTTCTCTTACACCTCTCTCCTTCCTCTTTCTCTTACTCCCCCTCTCTCTCCTTCCTCTCTCTCTTACTTCACCCTCTCTCGCCTTCCTCTTTCTCTTACTCCCCTTTCTCTCCTTCCTCTTTCTCTTACTCCCCTCTCTCTCCTTCCTCTCTCTCTCCTTCCTCTTTCTCTTACCCCCCCCTCTCTCTCCTCTTTTTCAAAGATTTCCCACGCCGTAAATACGACCCACTTGGTGTTAGGTTTCTCACAGAACAATAAAGTATTTACAAAGACAAACAAATTAAAAAAATAATAATAAATATAAAATAAATATAAAATAAATATAAAATAAATATAAAATAAATATATAAAAAAAAAATTAAAAGTAAAAATAAGACAAAAAATAAATTAAATAAAATAAAGCCAGAAAATTCTTCAGTTTTTCATGGGAACTTTGTCAACATTTGTGTTGTTTACGTTCCGAGTTCAAATCCCGGTAAAGTCAAGTTTTGCATTTCATCCAACTATAAAATAAAGAATTAGTTGTTAAGTGATTTCTATAATCTTGGGTGAAGGCGCATGGTTTAGTAGTTAGGGCATTGGGCTTGCAATCGAAAGGTTGTGAGTTCAATTCTCGGACCGGGTGATGTGTTGTTTCCTTGAGCAAGGCACTTTATTTCACATTGCTCCAGTTTACTCAGCTGTAGAAATGAAATGATAGGACTGGGGTCCCTATCATTAAATTACCCAAGACACCTCCAATGAGATATACCTTGGAGGGGGCCAGCTAAACTTGCATAGGTGTGAGCTGTCACACACACATATTATCTTGGACTCCAACGTAGACTCTTCCTCCCAACAGATGTAAAACACTCTACATGTCAATGGAGTTCCACTGAAGCAGCTGGAGAACTTCAAGTATCTCCAGGTCAACATTATGATCTATTTAAGAGTGTGTCCAGGTCAACAGCTTTATAAACCTGTATCTATATTAAATATACTCTGCTATGTATTGAGTACCTTACTTACTGTGGTTACCCCCGATTGAACCCGGGATAAACACACACACACACATATATATATATATACTATATATATACTAACCACATATAAACATATATACATGTTTACAAATATATATATATATACATATGTGTATATATATATATATATATATTGTTATACTTGGGGAGGGTCATATTGTTGTAATAATATTGCCAGAATTAATAACAGAACACACTCACTGTTTGGTTGGTTTTCGCTTCTGTATCTTTTATATCAGTTAATTTATTCGGTCCTCAATGTTTACCATTGACTGACAAACGGTCAAAAATACAGATATAATATAGACACAAACACATATATATAGTCTAACAAAGTTCTTTCGTTGCACATCTGCAACATCGTCAGTGGTGCTATTATGTTCCTCCTGTTGTATTGTATATCTACGCCATCTTTAATTAATCTGTTTTTTAATCTATTTATATGTGTCTTCTTCTCTGCGCATGCGTTTGCGTGTGTGTATAGTGTTTGGTGTGTGTTCGCGTTTGGGTGACTGTTTTGGTTATTGTATTCTATCTTAGTTTACTAGGGTGTGTTTATATGTGTTTGTTGTTATTGTGCTTATATTTATTTATTTATTTATATTTCTCTTAGGTCAGTATTGTTTGTTTCGGTGTTGTTGTTATTCCATTCATTTTTTCTGTTTAGCCTTCTAAGTTCTATTTCACTTGCCTCTCTGATTTGCTTATCTGCTGGGTCATTTCTATGTTTAGATATTATTTTAATTTCTATGTTGTCTATGTTACCGTCATGTTGTTGTCTGGCGTGTTCGTATAGTACTGAACCGTTTTTTCGTCCTTTTAGTTCCCCCCAGTGTTGGTCTATCCTTTCACCTATGCTACGAGCTGTTTCGCCTATGTATGTTGTCATGTTTCTGAAAGTACCCTCTGTACATCTTATGATATAGACTACATTTCTAGTTTCACAGTTTATCCGGGGGTTTACTTTACATATAAAGTATGTAAAGTACAGTGGGTTTTCTTAAAAGGGTATGTTTTGCTGATCAGGGATTTTATGGTAGTTCCTGGCTTTTCTACCACCTTAATCTTTAAGTGGGTCTTTCTCAGGGCCTTTCTACATTGGTTAGCTAATTTCCCTCCAGGGGTAGCCTCCACGAACATGACACTCTGGTATCTCTGGTTGTCGTACCATGAGGTGGCTTTCCCTATCTTATGTCTAGTCCTATCTAAGCCATTCCATGATTTGCTCCTGTATAATGGGCAAATTCCTTTCATGTCCAGTTCTATGAGGGCCTTATACTTCTCCGTGGCTTCTTTGTATACTCTGATTCTGGTTGTAGCCAGAGAACTGCATGCGGTTGATGAAGTGTTGGATGTGTCTTTCCATTTCTGTTGGGTCGCACATGCGGGACACGTTCTTCATCACTCGTACCAAGTCTGCGATCAGAATATTAAACTTAGCACTACTGGACATTGCTGAGTTTTGAATATCAGGTATTTGGAGGCCATGGGTTTAGCGTAGTGTGAGTGGAGAATTTGGGTCCTCTCGTCTATAGTGTTAATCCAGAGTTCCGTGTCTAATACATGTAGTCTATTGTTAGGGTGTTTGGAAGGGTAGTCGATAATTACAGTTATACTCTGGTGTATGTAATTAGCTATCTGTTGGATGCTTTCCATTGTGCTACGTTCTAAATCATACTTGTTAGTACTCTCTTGTGGGGATGTCCTTATTACTATATTAATGTCGTCTACGTAACGAGAGTACATGATGAGGTCTATGGAGCTCTCATCAAGGAGATTTTTGAGTCTCCTTTCCCACCATACCATAAAAAGGTTGGCAACGTCACCAGCTATGCTGACGCTAATGGCTGCTGCCTCATTTTGGGTGTAGATCTTCTCGTTGAATTTGAATATGTGGTCCTTTAGGGTAGTTTTGATACTAGCCCTTATTGCATGTGCGACCATTTTTCTTACCTTCATCATTGTTTTGGGGGGTCCGTATAGCTTTGGTCCACCAATTCCACCTTCCCATGGGAGTCTTTGTTGGCATATATATATATATATATATATATAAAATATTAAAAAAATGATGAATAAAACAATGAAACAGTTCCTTATATTAAACAAAAAAAGTTCATTATTTAACGATCGTTTCTAGGATATATATGTGTTAGAATTGGCATGCATATTCAACAGATCTATGTACAAAATTATACAAAATTATACAAACTATCAAAATTAAATATACATACCAAACACATATATATGCCGTCTTCAGAAATAAAGATTATTTCTGAAGACGGCATATATATGTGTTTGGTATGTATATTTAATTTTGATAGTT
>OZ024740.1:13234530-13244530 GCA_964016885.1 Eledone cirrhosa
TATATATTAGAAAGTGAGGTTTTTTTTACAAAATGAAAAATAATCGAGGTGTCCTACACGAGTGAAAGTATAAAGAAAAAAAGATGAAATCGAAAATGCAACTGGAGTCTTATTTAAAAAAAAAATATATATATGTATTTTGTTCCTTTACCGGTTTCGCAGTTGTTCTGCTTTACAAAAGTAGAGTTGAGATGGAGGGTCTGTGGTTTTTCTCTCATCTTATATATATATATATATATATATATATATATATATATATATATATATATATATATATATATATAAGAGAGTATTGAAGTTTGCTTGAAGCATTGTGGAATAATAAGGTAAAGGAACAAGGCAACAACACACGCACACACACACACACAGTAACATTCACCAAACAGGCAGAGAATACTATGGACTGACAGCTAGCACCACCCCACTCCCACAATTGAAAGAACTATTTCGGCCGCCGACCTCTGCTTGACCGACTCCATTTCACGCGCACGCGCGCTCTGCTGAATAACTCAGATATTCAAAACAACGAACAGCGGAGGACACGTTTCGCACCTTTCCGGAAAAACCCCAGTTGATGGATGTGAATCCGAAATATATAGGGACAATTAAATCTCCCCCAAGGTCGTGTTATTATTTTTATTTTTATCCTTTACGCTCTTTCCTACATTCTTCTACACGCCACGCATCTCAACGTACACCCACTTACATCTCTCTCCCCACCACCGGATCTTGTTACCCGGAGATTTACCCATCTGCATTGTCGAGGCTTCCAAAGGACTTAAAGAAATATATATATATATATCTGTGTGTGTTTGTATGCGTGTGTGTAATAGATAGATCCCCGAGTTGTATCGGGGGTAACTACAGTTAAATAATATACTCAATACATTGGTAGAATATAGACATCTTTATTATATATAAATGATTTCTACTGGACTAGAACTCTTTCATTCGTATGAAATCATCATGATGAAACAATTCTAGTCATTCAGAACTCATTGCTATATATATATATATATATATATATATATATATATAATAAATGTAATCTGAGTTTTTCGAATATTAATAATAATATTCGATTCGTTTGCAATTATGCAAACAGCCTCTTTTATAAAGCCATGTCAGTAGAATGAGCTCCTCATTCTTGCTCTTGTGTTGAAATGTAAACAGAACTGCAGAGACTAACGTTTCTGGGTGATTACGTTTCATCAGCGCAGTTTACTTTTCACCTGCCAACTGTCAGAGTTAGTGAAAATATATGATATTTTCTAAAATATACAGTGACTGATCGGCCTGATTTGCATATTAGCAGACTGACTGATCAGTCAGATCTGCATATTAGTCCACCCCTGACCCGTTGGGTCACGTTAACTTATAAAATAATTTTTAAATAATTAACATATACACAGACATATATATAATGTAAAATGAAATTGGAAAGCGCATATATATATATATATATATACATACGTTATTCCGGGTTGAATCGGAGGTAACCACAGTAAGTAAGGTACTCAATACATTGCAGAGTATAAAAGTTTTAATATAGATGAGATTCTACAGGACTAGAACTGTTTCATAACCACAGTAAGTAAGGTACTCAATACATATATACATATATATATATATGTGTGTGTGTGTGTCTATACATACATATATATATATATATATATACATATATATATATATATGTGTATGTATTGACATACACACACACACACACACACACACACGCGCGCACACACACACACACACACACGCGCACACACACACACACACACACACACACACACACACACACACACACACACACACACACACACACACACACACATATATATATATATATATATATATATATATAAACACACACACACTTAGAAGCGTTTTCTATTTAGCAGGATACAGTAATGCTCTATTCGCTTCTTTGAAGTCACCGGTTGTAATTTCATTCAACAACACCACCAGCTCTCTCTCTCTTCCATGTTCCTTCTCTGTCTCGTTCTCTCTCCCTCTCGATGATTCTCTCTCAATCTACTCTTTCACAACCACTATCTCTTTCTCTCTATCCTTCTCTCTCTCTATTTATGAATGTACTCAGAAAACCCCATATCTCGGGAACCCGTGCTCCGATTTACGCGAAACTTGTTTTATTCCATATGTATTGCCACTTCAGGGTCAACTTCCTTTCAAAGTATTTTTCCATTATGCGGCCTTTTGACTGTATTACATTACAGACAAGCAAGCAACCACAGACGTTTAGTAATATATATATATATATATATAATGCTTTGAATCTTCGGTGTTTTTTAAATTAATATATAACAGCTCTGCATGACCCCCCCTCCCCCACTGTATTGGGCTTTTAATCAACCGGCAAACTACTCCAGTTAATAGTATTAATAGTACTGTTATATATATATAAATATATATATACGATATTAAACAAATGGAAACTACATTTATAAAACCATATTTATTTCATTATATATATTTCAGGGATATCATATTAAAAATATGGTATGCCCTCTTCAGACAAAATACAATATATAAACAGTTTTATAAATAAATTTGACATACCTTAAAAAATTTTACAACTTCCATTTAAAAAGTTGTTATGGTAGTGAAAATGTTAAGGACAGTTAGAAAGAAAGACGGAGAATCAGGTGGCGTGCATTCCACTTTGATAAATCTAATACAAATGAAAATGTCTCAGACTTAGATAAAGTTTTCAAATCTAAAAAAAATCCACCCCCCAACAAACTTTTAATTGATTTTGAAAACGATATAATTTCTATCATACAAGGAGTCAAATTCAAGAGAAACTTCAAAGGCCAGCAATATCTGAAAAGCATTAAGGATAATATTGTGAGCTTAGAGAGAACAGAGAAGATCTTGGTGAAATCGGACAAAACCAACAACCTCTATGGACTGGATAAAGACATGTATAATGGCCTCATACTGAAAGAACTAAGGAAAAAGTACAAGGTAGCAGATAAGGCTGAACTTGAGAAAATGAACGTTGAGGCATCTTGTATAATGCATGAGTTGGAAATTGAGAACAAAACACAACCTTTCTTGCCCAGGAAACCCAAGATCAATATGAAAGATCACAAAAGAAATTTTGAAAACGACTTGCCAGTCAGATTGATTGCACCATCAAAATCTGACCTGGGTAAACTTAGCAAAAACATTCTAGACAGGGTGATACAGCAAATTAAGAACTTGAATTGTTTACCTAACTTAAGCTTGTGGAAGGGAACTGGAGAGGTTATTGAGTGGTTTAAAGAAATTAAATATAACAATAATAATAAATTTATTCAACTAGATATTGCTAACTACTATTCATCTATTACCCTAACCTACTAAATAAGGCACTAAATTATGCATTCAAACATACAGACCTAACTAGCAATGAAATGCACATTATACTATCGGCAAGGAAAACATTGATAGAATTTAATAACCAACTATGGACTAGGGCAGATAGAGATAGCAATTTTGACATTACTATGGGATCATATAACTCAGCTCAGGTAACAGACCTTGTGGGCCTATTTATAATTAATTCGCTGCATAGGAAAATACCCGGTGCTACCGGAGGATTATATCGAGATGACATGCTTTTACTTATTGAAAATAATAACTCTGAACTAAATAGAAAAAGAAAACAAATTATACAATTTTTTAATTACCTTAATCTAAAAATAGAAATTGAGAATAACCATAGAATAGTCAATTTCCTAGATGTAACATTAAATCTCACACATGTCTTCACTATCCATTTCACAAGTTAAATGAAAACTTGAATTATGTCAATTTTAACTCCAACCACCCCAGATCTGTTAAAAATACTATAGTGAACTCTGTTCAAAAACGTATCTCTAGAATCTCATCTAATAAAAATATTTTCGACCAAAAAGCCCAGTATTACAAGGAAGCGTTAGCTAGAGCAGGATATAGTGATAAAATTATGTACATCGATAATAATAGACAAACTAACCAAAATAACAACAATTTTAATTACGGTAACAACTTTAACAACTATAATAGAAAGAATTACAATAATTCCAAAAACCAGAAAAGAAATAGAACTAGAAACATAATTTGGTTCTCACTAAATATTAAAACCCACATCGCTAAACTATTTTTTAATGCTCTTGACAAACGATTCCCTAGAACACATAAGTATCACTCAATTTTCAATAGACATACTATAAAATTAACCTACTCGTCCACCAAAAATTTAGCACAAAATATTAATAAAATAAATAATAGGAATCTAAAACCTAGCCAACATACCGATAATAGCATAAACAATATTCAAGTAAACAACTGTAACTGTAGAGATAGATCTAAATGCCCGTTAAGTAACAATTGCTTAGTTAAAAATATAATATACAACTGTAATGTTAAAACTGACTTAAATTCTTTTAATTATGTTGGTTCCACCTCGACAGAATTTAAATCGCTATAATAATCACAAGAATTCTTTCACGGATCCAAACAAAAAATCTTCAACATCACTATCAGGCTTACTCTGGCAACTTAAACATGATAACGTTGGATATTCGATGGTTTGGAATATAGTCTCAAGAGGGATTCCTTTTAACTCCTCCTCTGAGACATGTGACCTCTGCGCGGAGGAGATATTCTTTATACTAAAATCTAAAAATTCCCTTAATTTACGGACCAATTTATTCAGTTGCTGCAGACATAGATTGAACTCAACTTTTAAATATAAATATAAATTTAAAATGTAGTATATTTACTTAAGACTTTTAATTATTTTAGAAAACTTGGCGATAAATCTTTCGATTCCTTCAATTCTTTAAACCTTCTTCATGAGTATATAATTAATAAATAATTAATAATGTAATTAAACTACCTTAAAATGGTGATGCTCCCAATCTATTGAATAACATTTTTAAGCTAGATAAACTTCTATAATAAATATAAGAGCATCTGTAGAACAACCGGGTATCCTAAAGGTTTTTTTGAAAGATTTCTGCTAAATAAATTTGGTGAATAATTTTGGTTTTGTTTGCTTTTGATTCTGATTGCTTCTAATGAACTTGGCAATATATTGTCAAATAAATTGGAAGGATTGATTGATATGCGGGGCACACTGTGTTTTATTACGGCCCTAGATATTCTGGGGAGTGAAATATTCTTGGCGTTTTTAATATTTTAATATATTGATATCTGTTCTATTCTATGCTTGAACGATAATCATGTAAGAGAGGGCAAGAATATTATTATTATTAATAATGTATATTTTATGTATATATATATATGTATGTACATATATGTATGGTAAAATCTTTTTTAACGCAATGAAGATTTTCATGTGAAATAAAAATTTACAGAGCTGATCACGTAAACTCGCATGTGTCTATAATGTCAATTTGAGATAACCTTCTCTTTTTCTTTCTCTTTTTTTTTTCTTTTTATCTTTTTCTCTTTTTTCATGAAAATACATATATACTTATATATTTCAGTATTTTTTTGAAGTTTTATCTCAGATTTTGATTATAAACCTAAGAATTTTTAAACTAAACATATAGTCATTATTTTTTCACACATTATTGATGTGTCTCATTCATGAATATTGATATTTACATTATAATTCATAGGAATTGATAGACTGATGAAACATAATATTTGAAAACTATCATTTTTATTTCTAAGTATATCTCCTCTCCTCCTCCCTCTACACTGATGGGACTTATGTATCGGCTGTTTTAACTCTATCTCCTGTATCTCACCCCTCCCCTATCTCTCCCACCTCGTATAATAGATATTACTAGATCTACCTCTCCTTATTTATTTTTGTTTTATTTCTCCCCGTATCCTTAACACTAAATAAATAAATAAATAATTACAGTACCCCCTTCCCTCATAAATCTCTCATTTGGTGTTTTTCTCTTTACATACATTTCTTCATCTTCTTCACCTTCCGCTCTTTCTTTTTCTTTTTTTCTTCCTTCTTTTTCTTTTTTCTTTTTTTCTTTTTTTCTTTTTTCTCCGTCTTTCTTTCTAACTGTCCTTAACATTTTCACTACCATAACAACTTTTTAAATGGAAGTTGTAAAATGTTTTAAGGTATGTCAAATTTATTTATAAAACTGTTTATATATTGTATTTTGTCTGAAGAGGGCATACCATATTTTTAATATGATATCCCTGAAATATATATAATGAAATAAATATGGTTTTATAAATGTAGTTTCCATTTGTTTAATATCGTAAAATACTCCAAAACCTGTTGAGTGCTTTTATATCAGTTATGAAATATTTACTCGTTGTAACCCTACAATTTTAAATAAAACTTTTGCATATATATATATATATATATATATATTTATATATAGGGTGGATAAAATTCCCGAGATCCATGGACGAGTTCTCTCCAGCGGTCTCTGTTCCTCATTATCGCTGCCATGTCCTGCGTCTCCAACAGACCAGTGTCTTTTCTTAGGGCATCAGGATATGTTAACCTCGGTCTTTCTCTTCCAGGGATATATTAGGTTAACGCTTGTTATAGAAGGAAGAGGGTCTTAACGTTTAGGACGCTAGTCTTTCATCAGAAGAAATAATGAGAAATAAGATAGATTGAGGAGACAGGCGGGTTGGAATTTGAAAAATGTCTTTAGATAAAAATAACAGGTCCATTCATGTTGACATCTCTTGCAAAACTGTTGGTGCTGGTGTTTTGTGTATTATTTATTTTTTAGAAAAGTGGATAATGGTGCACGTCTACCTGAAATGGAAAAATAACCGCTTTGTAAAAAGAGCTATACTTGTGCACATGCGTAAGCATGTGTGTATGTGTGTGTCTGTGTGTGTGTGTGTGTGTGTGTGTGTGTGTGTGTGTGTGTGTGTGTGTGTGTGTGTGTGTGTGTGTGTGTGTTATTATACGTCCGTACGAAGCTAAGAAGAAATGAGTGTGTATATGTGAGTAAAAGAGTGTGTGTGCATGTAAGTACGAAGCTATGAGCAAAAGTATGTTAATATAAAGGTGTGTGTGTGTGTATACACAGCAGTGAAATATATATATATATATATATATATATATATATATATATATATATATACATATATATATATACATATATATATATACATATATATATATTTCATCATCATCATCATCTTCGTTTAACGTCCATTTTCCACGCTAGCATGGGTATATATATATATATATATATATATATATATATATATATATATATATATATATATATATATATTGTTATACTTTGGGAGGGTCATGTTGCCAATAAGAAACACACGCACCAGTTGCTTTCACTTCAATTTATTATAATAAATTTATAAATTTAGGAATTTATAAATTTCAGGTTGGTTGGTTGGTTCCACAACCAGATGATTGTTTATATATTGTCAAAGTTCTTTCGTCACACATTCTGTGACCTCTTCAGTGACTGGGATTCTTTTCTTTGTTTTTGTGCCTCTCCTTTGTTCTATCCTACGCCATCTTTCTTATTGGCAACATGACCCTCCCAAAGTATAACAATATCGGTTTCAACACACGTTTTCAAATAGAGAATCTTGCTAAACAAATTCAGAAACGAAATATATATATATATATATATATATATATATATAGTATTTACGTATCGAGAAAGAGAGAAAAAGGAGGGATAGATGATACATATAGTTATTTGCCAAGTAGCGTATGCCAAAGGTGCTCGATACTAGTGCCGGCAGTATTAAATATTCGAAGTGTTAATATTTAGTGGGCTAGAGAGTTAGCAGAGCGTAAGCACGTGGGAAAGTAAAAAATCGGAGAATAGACCG
Organism: Eledone cirrhosa; assembly: GCA_964016885.1. Taxonomy (NCBI): domain Eukaryota; kingdom Metazoa; phylum Mollusca; class Cephalopoda; order Octopoda; family Eledonidae; genus Eledone; species Eledone cirrhosa. Next base: position 13,242,355 of record OZ024740.1, read on the forward strand.
TTAAAACATGTTTATTTAAAATATCACCTACGTACGTTTCGCCCAGTTGGGCTTCTCAAGGGCATAAATAATCACAAGTGTTCCTTATATAGTTCGGAAAGAGTTTTGGGGGTTCAATCTACATCAAGATTCATTGCTCGCAAAAATATCTTGTTTTGATTTTGCAGCAGGTCAAGGGAGGTAACTATGGCCGGTGCTAGGGCAGTCTTTCCCGGATAATTTTATTTTTTTTTTTTGCAGCATCCGTTTGTCTGAGGCTGGGTCTGGTATGCAAGGGATTGTTTTCTGGGTGTTATTTTGCTGCGCCTGCCCACCGGGGTGTTAAGACTTGTTGCAGGGAGATCCAGTGTACTATTTCACTCTTCATTCTTAACCCATCTAAAGAAGGATATTTTTAAGCGATGTGTACAACTTATCGCTGTTTCAACTCTGCTGTTGATGAGCTCGTGGGGTGCAGTTATGATGTGGTAGAGCTCCATGAGGCAAAGATCGCATTTCCTCTTGAAGTTGTACGGTGCAGCCCTGCCGACAATCTCCCAGTGCGTGGAGAAGCTGATGTTTAAGTCCTTTAGTGATGTGATGTAGTCGGCGAGCGAAGTGGAGTGCCTTAGTTTTCTATTTGTGAAAGAGTGGAGATGTGTTCGAAACCTAATTTTGAACGGGCCGGAGGTGGCCCCTATATAATGTTTAACGCTATTGTGGCTAGTAATAGTGCATCTATATATAACCCTATCAGTCAAGCAGTATCCTCTAAGGGGGCAGCGTCCTCTGTTGCGGCAGTTGCAATTTCTGTCGCGGTTCCGTCTATTTCCCACGGTAAGGCTATCATTGTTGCTGCCTACGTTGTTACCTACGCTACGGCAGCTGTCGTTAGCACAATTACAACCCACAGCACGCGGGATGGTGCGATTGTTATTCCGCACGTCATGTTCTGCATGCTCCCCAGTCACTTCGCGGTCATTCTGGTTGCGTCTGCGGATGTCGTTGCCAACACTATTGGATGCTGTCAGGGAGTTGTTAAGGCCGATATAGTTATTGTCAGGTGTAGGTGCGTCTGTGTCGAGGTGCTGTGTCTTGGTGATCTTACTGTGGTTCGTTGTTCCTATGATGTCTGCTAGGTTAGGAGTAGTAGAGAAGGATATTTTTATATTGTTCCTATTAAGAATTTTTCTATACCTATGGTTGGGTGGGAAGTTCTTCTCTAAGGCTTCGAAGAATATCCGGGGTATGCTGGAGGCCACACTTCGAGAGTAGGGGGGGGGGGGGAACCATAGGACGTTACGGTAGCGATTACGTGTCCTTCTACTTTTGCTACGCGTGGTTCCATCTAAGTGATCGCTCTTATGTGTGTTAATGCGCTGTCGCCCGTTCGGTGCCCCTTTCACTTTATGCTCGGGTGCACTCTTTCTACCTCTTCCATGTTTATGTACACGAAGATGTTGGTTGGAAGGCGTTGGTAGTAGGCCGTCGCCTTTGTTGGTTTTGTAATAGGGAATAGTTTGAGTAATCTACAGTATTCACCGTCGCCGGGGACGTGATCTTTGGTGCGGTTAGCTATTCTATTATATCCGACTTTAACGAGGTCGCCGCGTGATCGGTTATAGGTATGGCTTACTATAACGTTAGTTTTATGAGGGGGGGGGGTTTCTAGAGCTAGCGTTAGGGATGTAGGAAATTCCTCGGTTAAAGCCGGCGCTTATCAGGGCCCTATTGTAGTAATCAGCCGCTTGGTTGAAGATATCCTCATTGGCGGATAGCCTCGAGATTCTATGTGAGATACTATAGACTATGGAGTTGAGAGTCTGCTTAGGGTGGTTGGAGGCATAATTAATATAAGAGAGGCACTCTCCAGGCTTATGGTATGGCTTGTATAAGCCCGTACTCAACACATCTCCACTCTTTCACAAATAGAAAACTAAGGCACTCCACTTCGCTCGCCGACTACATCACATCACTAAAGGACTTAAACATCAGCTTCTCCACGCACTGGGAGATTGTCGGCAGGGCTGCACCGTACAACTTCAAGAGGAAATGCGATCTTTGCCTCATGGAGCTCTACCACATCATAACTGCACCCCACGAACTCATCAACAGCAGAGTTGAAACAGCGATAAGTTGTACACATCGCTTAAAAATATCCTTCTTTAGATGGGTTAAGAATGAAGAGTTAAATAGT
>OZ024740.1:13257030-13264530 GCA_964016885.1 Eledone cirrhosa
TATATATTGTTATACTTTGGGAGGGTCATGTTGCCAATAAGAAACACACGCACCAGTTGTTTTCACTTCAATTTATTATAATAAATTTATAAATTTTGGAATTTATAAATTTCCGGTTGGCTGGTTGGTTCCATAACCGGACGGTTGTTCATATATTGTCAAAGTTCTTTCGTCACACATTCTGTCACCTCTTCAGTGACTGGGATTCTTTTCTTTGTTTTTGTGCCACTCCTTTGTTCTGTCCTACGCCAAACAAGATGGCGTAGGACAGAACAAAGGAGAGGCACAAAAAACAAAGAAAAGAACCCCCAGTCACTGAAGAGGTCACAGAATGTGTGACGAAAGAACTTTGACAATATATAAACAACCATCTGGTTGTGGAACCAACCAACCAACCGGAAATTTATAAATTCCTAAATTTATAAATTTATTATAATAAATTGAAGTGAAAACAACTGGTGCGTGTGTTTCTTATTGGCAACATGACCCTCCCAAAGCATAACAATATCGGTTTCAACACACGTTTTCAGATAAAGAATCTTGCTAAACAAATTCAGAAACGAAATATATATATATATATATATATATATATATATATATATATATAACATATATATATATGTTATATATATATATATATATATATATATATATATATATATATATGTATATACCGATTGTGTCGTTATTTCTGTTTACCTTTTACATACATACATATGTATATATATAAATATAAATGTAAGCAAGAAAGTAAGTGTTGGTAAAATCCAGTTCTTCAGTATGCGGATAGGGAGCACTCAACGAAGATATAAGTTCCGGAGTTATAATAGTGACGAAACATAAGTCAATTGCATGAACTCATAATCCTTTATTTACTGCTATATATATTTCGATGATAGTCATTGAATGGCTATGACCTCATCAGGCAGTTAATCAATTCTTAGATATGCCAGCTCTGTGTTTATAGTGCTCATGGTATCAGAGCCTTGGGACATATGAGCTTGTTTGGAATAATTTAATGTTAGCAGGAATAGTCTTAATTCTAACCAATGAGAATTAAGACTATTCCTACTGACATTAAATTATTCCTAACAAGCTCATATGTCCCAAGGCTCTGATACCATCAACACCATAAACACAGAGCTGGCATATCTAAGAACTGACTAACTGCCTGATGAGGTCATAGCCATTCAATGGCTATCATCGAAATATATATAGCAGTAAATAACGGATTATGAGTTCATGCAATTGACTTATGTTTCGTCACTAAATATAAATGTATATATATATATTAATATATATGAAAAATATGGGGAGAAGAATACTGCATGGTTGCACATGGATAACATGTTATAAAATGAGTCCCTCATCAGTAATTTGCCAAACGATCATGGGTATTTCATCACATTAAAAATCATATACCTCACGTTGGAGCGATAATAACTAAAATAAGTTATTAGGACAATTGAAATGCGTAAAGCGAGTGAGACAAGTAAACAACACAGGGGAAAGCTAACCGAAGATGGAAATAAACACAAGCAACATGGTTATTCTATCAGCATAAGCTGTGTGAATATATGAGCGAGTCAAGAAAACAGACCTTTCGCTAGTGAATCCGATGTTAGAAAGAAGGAAAATCGTTTTCGTAGCGAACGGGAGGAAGTAAGAAGGGGAGAAACAGAGAGTGAGTGAGTGGAAGTGCGAGGAAGAGGTCAGTAGAGAGAAAGTGTTAACTGACATGACAGAGGGGACGAAAGAAAGTAAGAGAAACAGAGAGAACGAGGGAGCAGTAAGAGAGAAAGCGAGAAACACAGAATCGCAGTTTAGGTAAATATATGAAAAATATGGGGAGAAGAATACTGCTGGTTGCACATGGATAACATGTTATAAAATGAGTCCCTCATCAGTGATTTGTCAACGATCATTGGTATTTCATAGACCTCACGAAGGAATTGTGGTAAGGAACCAGATGTGTAGCAGTGAATGAAATGTATTTTCCTTCTGCGGCGGAATGGTGTTACGGAGGTAAGTTGGCTGAAGTGTGAGCCAATCGAAACCTTCGGTGCACTAATTGGACTGTCCAGAACTACGTCACCAGGTGAGCGGAGGTAACCAAGAGAGACATTAGTCTACACGCACCTCTCTTATCGACAAGACCAGGCTACACTCATCGCTGCTAACAACATCTCCATCTTGCAATGAAGCGGACCAAACTACATCCTACACATGTAGATACGACCTGTACCTAATGTATCCGTTCAACATGTACGACTAATAAATAGAGTTACAACATCGATAATGGATTTAATCAATGTTCTAAATGCCTTCTGATTTCTATTATGTATACCAAGAATTGACCCTAAAACCCGTTATAAATGGTGACCCCGACGTGATACGATACAACAAATCACATTATAAATGGTGACCCGAACGTTTAAGGACATCAACACAGAAGAAACCACATCTTTCCGTTGCAACGAACACATCAACATTTCGCATTCCCCCCCCCCCCCCCCCCCCAAAAAAAAACAAAGCCACTCGCCTTTTCTCGGGGTATGTACGCGATTAGCTTGAGTCCTAATATGTATTTGATATATTGTCTTATTGTTACTAAATCTGCACATCACACCTTCACTTTCTAACATCACCGAACACATGCGTTAATACAAAAATCTTATTTTTTCCTCTCAATTTCTGATTGGGCGACGCTATAAAAAAAACAAAAAAAACTGTTGGCGCCGATAGCCAGTCAGAGCAAGATGGCCGACTTCCGTCTTCTTCAGCTGTTTTCCCGCCAAAATGACGGAGGCAACGCCATTTTGAAAAGTACACAAAAAAAAAAAATAAATAAATAAAATAATAGGACAAAGATAAATCATAATTTTTTTTTTTAAAGCTTGACGTTTTTCCCTCCAACATTGTTTTTGATATATTTTTCTTTTTCTGTCTTTCACTCGGATTATATTTTTTCTTGGCCTGAATTTTCACTTTTGTCTCGGTGACAGGTGCAGAGTTGTCCTTTCTTTGCCCTTTGCTTTTACATCAGTATACACAATGGGTAGCACTTCATTGCCACCGTTTACCGGTGACGTCACTGTCTGGTTCGCCCAGATAGAAGCACATTTCACAGCGAATAACATCACCAGTGACCACAGACAGTTAAATCTCCTGTTAAGCGCTTTTCCAGCGTCATTGACGTCGGTCGTCAAAGACTTAATTACAGATCCTCGCCCTGGGGCCACCTATGAGAGCGTGAAACTCGAAGTGTTGCGGCGGACCACATTGTCCGCAGAAAAAAAATTTCAGACGCTCGTCAATGACGAACATTTGGGTGATCGGACGTCCACACAACTACTGCGTCGGATGAGAGAGCTGGCGGAAGATGCCCCAGCTGACAGTGCCCTCCTTAGACAGCTTTTTGTCTCAAGGCTACCCCCCGGAGTTCAGGCGATCTTAGCGCCCATGATGGAGGCTGCTCCTGTCGACCAGCTAGCGGCTTCGGCCGACAGGGTTATGAGTGTCATCGGACACCCAGCCTCATTTGCCCCCTTCCAGGCACCTCAGCCACCGGCTGCGGTCAATCCGTTCTCTCCTGCCTCCTTCCAGGCACCCCAGCCACCGGCTGCGGTCAATCCGTTCGCTCCTGTCTCCTTCAATGCATCCCAGCCGCCGACTGCGGTCGCCTCCTTCACTCCAGCGGCTGCCAGTTATACCGACCAGTCACTTGCAAATGCAGCAATGCTGCAAGCAATAGAGCAGCTAACCAAGGAAGTGAGAAAACTAAGCACTCACAGGGCTCATTCGCCCAGACGCCGTTTCCAGAGCCGTTCACCCTCGCCACGACGCCGTCACACAGGCAGTTCAGGTTTGTGTTACTACCACAGCCGTTTTGGCGCAGCAGCACGCTCCTGTAAACAGCCTTGTACATTTTCGGACCAGGGAAACAGATTTCAGGAGACCTGAGCACGGCACAGTCTCCTCTGACCCTCCCTAATAACCGTGTGTTTTTCATCACAGACACTGAGTCGCAAGCACGTTGTCTGATCGACACCGGCGCGGCTTGTAGCATTTGGCCGCTAAAACTTCTCAAAGAGAAACCCCAACTCTCAACCGTCTCTCTGCAAGCAGTAAACCAGTCACCGATCCCCACGTACGGTCAGATTTCTCGTTCTTTGAACCTGGAATTGCGTAGAGATTTCACGTGGATCTTCACTGTTGCTGATCTGCCTTACCCCATCCTAGGCTCAGATTTCCTGCACCACTATAACTTGATAGTGGATATGCGCAGACGCCGGTTGTTGGATGCCAACACAGAACTGTCTGTGCCGGGTACCAGATCGACTGTCTCGTCGGTCAGCCCGGTCTTCTTTATCGCTGCTACAGAAAATCCTTACCAATCACTTTTGCATTCCTTCCCGGAATTAACAAATTTGAATTTTGTGATGAGTGAGCCTACTCACTCCACCAAGCACCACATTGAAACATCCGGAGCTCCTGTGTTTTCGCGCCCTCGCCGTCTCTCTGCTGAGAAACTGAAGGCCGCAAAGGCTGAATTCAATCACATGCTGCAGCTCGGGATCATTCGCCCATCCTCAAGCCCGTGGGCCGCACCCTTGCATTTGGTACCAAAGCGTTCCGGTGATTGGCGTCCCACTGGGGACTTTCGCCGGTTAAATACAATGACGGTACCCGACCGCTACCCGATACCACACATACAGGATTTTGCATCTTCGCTGCATGGATGCAACATATTCTCCAAATTGGATTTGGTCAAAGCATACCACCAAATCCCGGTGAACCCGGCAGACATACCTAAAACTGCAGTAACAACTCCATTTGGAGCGTTTGAATTTTTGACCATGCCTTTCGGTTTGCGAAACGCAGCCAGCACGTTCCAACGATTTATGGATGAAGTTGTGCGCGATTTAGACTTCGTGTACAACTACATCGACGACATTCTTGTGGCAAGTGCCTCACCTGAGGAACATGTCAATCACCTCCGTCTCCTGTTCGAGAGATTTCAAAAATACCAAGTGAGAATTAATCCGGCAAAATGTGTTTTCGGTGCTTCCTCACTTGTCTTCTTGGGCCATGTCATCAGCCCAGAAGGAATTTCGCCACTACCTGATAAAGTGAAAGCGGTACAAGACCTCCAACCACCCACTTCACTTCGTCAACTACGACATTTCCTTGGGCTACTGAACTATTACAGGCGCTTTATCCCACACTGTGCGGATCTCCTGTCTCCTCTGTCCGACCTGTTACGTAACAGGAAAAAGAAGAACGATTCCATTTCATTGGACACGAATCAGCTAAAAGCCTTCGACGAAGTGAAGCGGAAGCTTGCGGAGACATCACTGCTTGCACATCCTGTGTCTGGTGCCCAGTTTTCACTGGTTGTTGATGCATCAGGCACAGCTGTAGGTGCAGTACTGCAACAACATCACCAACAACAGTTACAACCTCTTGCCTACTTTTCTAAACAGCTGAAGCCTGCAGAAACACGGTATAGCACATTCGGCCGTGAACTCTTGGCTATGTACCTTGCAGTGAAACACTTTCGGCATTCACTGGAGGGTCGCCAATTTGTTATATACACTGACCACCGTCCGCTTACGTTCGCACTGCGTTCTAAGCCGGACAAATATTCACCTCGCGAAACTCGCCACTTGGACTTCGTTTCGCAATTTACCAGCGATATCCGACACATCTCTGGTGAACAGAATGCGGCGGCAGATGCACTGTCTCGCCTCCCAATTAATTCCCTGTCATCGCCAGCGGAAATCGACCTCCAACGAATGGCCACAGAACAACCACCTCTGGATACTTTGGACCTCTCGTCTTCTGAATTTGCAACTGGCAAATTTGCATATCTGCCTGTGCCCACTTCGGACACACAGATTATCTGCGACACCTCGACAGATGCACCTCGCCCTCTAGTGCCAGTGACTCATCGTCGAGCAGTTTTCGACACCTTGCACGGTCTGGCACACACTGGGATATCGACCACAGTGAAGCTCATTTCGGCTAGATTCTTCTGGCCTAATATGAGGCGTGACATCACTGCCTGGACACGTTCCTGCCTATCCTGCCAAAAGTCAAAGGTGCACAAACACATCCGCGCACCCCTTGGAACTTTCAGCACTCCAGACGCTAGGTTCAGCCATGTCAATATAGATCTTGTCGGACCATGGCCGGTCAGCCGAGGATTTACATACCTCCTGACCTGCATAGATCGCTTCACACGTTGGCCTGAGGCCATTCCTTTAAGTGACATTTCGGCGGAATCTGTGGCGCGAACTCTAGTATCGGGTTGGATATCTCGTTACGGAGTTCCAGCCACTATCACCACTGACCGCGGTGGACAATTTGAGTCACACCTTTTCCGAGAGCTTTCAAGGATCCTGGGAATGCAACGCATTCGAACGACCAGCTACCATCCAGCTTCTAACGGAATGATTGAACGCTTCCACCGCCAATTGAAAGCCGCACTGCGCGCTTATCCGGATCAGCAGCGGTGGAGCGAATATGTACCAATTGTCCTCCTGGGCTGTCGTGCAGCCATCAAGGAAGATCTAGGCTACTCCCCCGCCGAGTTGGTTTACGGAGTGCCTATATCTCTGCCTGGTCAGATGTTAGCTCCATTGGACCTACCAGCAACAGACCCAGCTCTGTATGTGAGCAGACTGCAATCATATTTCAGCAATCTTCCGCCTATGCACCCTCGCCAACAGACAATCAAATCTTCGGTCCCGAAAGACATTGCTTCATGGACCCACGTCTTTTTACGAAAGGACGCCGTGAGAGCTCCTCTCATGCCACCTTATACCGGTCCCTATCGCGTGCTTGAGCGCACAGATAAGCTATTCACCTTAGACATTGGGGGTAAAAAAGAGACTGTGTCCATTGACAGGGTAAAACGGGCCTATACAGACACTCTCACACAAGAGCCCCATTTTCCCCCCACATACACCTGGCATCAGCCAAGCCACAATACACATATAACATCGCACACACCTACATCTACATATGTCACCACCACACGTAGCGGTCGGCGAGTACATTGGCCCAAGAAGCTTTGCAAGACTCTTTATATATGAACTATGTTATTTACAGCAATCTTCTTGGAGTTTGCTCCGCCCTTGTATTTGTATTAAATGTATGAACTAAGGTGAACATTACACTATTTCTGACTTTCCAGTAATATGAACATTTCTTTATCAGTGATATATTTTATTGTGTTTACTATTATATAGTACTTTTTCTTTCATTCAACTGCTACCCTTATTTCTCTGTCGGCTGTAAGCCTAAGCAGGGGGTGATGTAGCAGTGAATGAAATGTATTTTCCTTCTGCGGCGGAATGGTGTTACGGAGGTAAGTTGGCTGAAGTGTGAGCCAATCGAAACCTTCGGTACACTAATTGGACTGTCCAGAACTACGTCACCAGGTGAGCGGAGGTAACCAAGAGAGACATTAGTCTACACGCACCTCTCTTATCG
>OZ024740.1:13269530-13282030 GCA_964016885.1 Eledone cirrhosa
ATGGAAACATGTGTTGAAACAGATAGTATTATACTCTGGGAGGGTCATGTTGCCAATAAAAAACATACGCAATTTATTATAACACCCAGTCGGTTAGTTTCATTGTTGATTGTCAAAATTCTTTTTCATCACACATTATATGACCTCCTCAGTGAATACTTTTGTTGTTACTTTGGGTCCCGCCTTGGTTCTCTTCCACATAATATTGTTTATGAGCTCACAAATTTTACATCAAGGTATCCTTCGCCTGCCAGGCTATTATGACGAGAACTGGAGGTCCATTGTCATTACTACACACCGCCAACATCATCATCGTGAACAGTAACAACAGTAACAACAGTAACAACAGTAACAACAGTAACAACAGTAACGGCTGTTGCAGCAGTGTCCTTAACTACCAACAAACAAAAGCAGCAGAAGCTCAGCAACACTACGTCGACGACGACCAGAACCACCATCACCACCACTAACACTACTACCACTACCACCACCACATCCACCTCCACCACCGCCATCACCAGCACCAGCACCAGCACCACAATCACCACCACCACCGCCACCACCATCACCATCACCACTACCACCACAACCACCACACCACCACCATCACTACCATCACCATCACCACCACTACCACCACAACCACCATTACCACCACCACCACCACCACCACCACCACTCCTACCACTACCACCACTACCACCACCACCACCACCACCACTCCTACCACTACCACCACTACCACCACCACCACCACCACGACCATCACCACCACCACCACCACTACCACCGCCACCACCACTACCACCACGCCCACCACCACCACTAACACCAACGTGTGTGTGAGTGTATCCAGATTGTACGTACTGCAAGGGAATCCATTAGGCCCTGCCGTATGGGATACTTGTGGATAGAGATGTATGTAGGGTGTATGTTGATGTAGGTATGTATGTGAACGTGTGTATGTTGTGGGTTCGTCTTAGGGAGAAGTGTTTAGACGGGGTCCGTATTTGTTAATAAAGTGAGATTCCTTGCTGATGCGCTTGGTGTGGGTGGCATTATCTTTAAATTTGTAGAGGGGAAAGATTCTAAAGTTGGGATGATTTGGGGCGGCACAGGTACGTACAATCTGGACATACTCACACACAACTTGGTGTTATGACAATACTTTCCATCATTTCACCTCTTTTATTATTGAACATTCACGTGACTTCTACTGACCAATCAAAATTATAGTGCTTATTCACGTGACATTCAACAACCAACCAAATCACGAACGCTCTATCTCAAAATTATTTTTGAAAAGCATTTGAAATGCGCAACCGATAAAAACTTAAAACTAACACTGAATACTAACCATTACTTAAGTGGATTGGTAGAGTCGGACGCCATGCTTTCCAGCATAGTTACGCCCCTTTACGGTCTGAGTTCAAATCCCGCCGAGGTTAACTTTGCCTTTCATCCTTACGGGGTCGATAAAATAGAGTACCAGTAATGTACTGGGTAATTGCTGGCCTTGTGCCAAAAGTAGAAACAATTACTTATTACTAATTTATACTTATTCCTAATTAAACTATTTTTCACTGGAAAACATCTGTCAGCATTTTCTTTTCCTTTTTACTAATATACATATGTATATATATATATATATTTTCCTCATTGTCATCGATTTCGTCATGAAGAAGACAATGAGTGACCCTCGTTTTGGCATCAGTTGGGATGGAAGGAGTTTAAGCGACCTGGACTTTGCCGATGACATCGCAGTGATAGGCCATTTCCGAGAAGACCTGCAAGAGATGACAAACGTTCTAAATGACAATGCAGAGAAAGTTGGCCTGCTCATCAGTTGGGAAAAAACCAAGACCATGGCGACAGGTGACCCTCCGAATCCTCCCATCATGGTTGGTCGGCGTAACATTGAATGTGTAAGCCACTTCCAATACCCTGGCAGTAACATCTCTGACGATGGGGATGCTGAGGTGGATGTGCGCACCAGGCTGGGAAAAGCAGCGGCGACCGTCCGGTATGGTCCAGGTGTTCCATCGGCAACGCCGTCAAACTCCGTGTTTACATGTCCATTGTAGTACCAACAGCGATAAATGCCTGTGAGACATGGAAGAGTACGGAAAGTGTATGTAACAAGCTTGATGTATTCCACCGTCGTTGCATTCGGACCATATTGAAAATTTCATGGAGAAACCAAGTTAGCAACGAGGAAGTGATGAGGAGGTCAGGATTGGAGAAGTTAAGGGACATTGTCTGGAAAAGGAGACGGCGGTCCGCGGGCCACATCCTTCGTTTGCCGGCAGATCGACCTGCTCATATTGCCATGGATTGGGTACCAGAAGGTGGCAGGAGAGAACGGGGAAGACCACGAAAAACATGGCGGAGCACATTCAGGGAGGACCTGCGGGAGATGGGAATTACCTGGAGAGGTGCTAGAAGGGCCGCCAGTGACAGGATCAAGTGGAGGAAGCTGGTCGCCCAATGTTCCACAAGGGGCTGGAGGAACTAAGACTAAGATATATATACACACACACACATATATATATATATATATATATATATATATATATAAAAATATATATATATATATATATATATATATATATATATATATATATATAAATATATATATATATATATATATACACACATATATATATACATATATATATACATATATATATAAAATAAACTAAAATAAATAAGTCAAATATTTAAAATTTAGCTTCGTTTATTACTGCTATATATATTTCGGTGACAGCCATCTTTGGCTGTGACCTCTTCAGGCAGTCCGAATTAGTGTGGTAGAGACGAGTACATATGTTGTTGAGGTGTTTATCTTTGTCAATACTCTGATATGCCCAGTTCCTGGTTGGGTTGTTATTTCACTGAGGAACTGGAATCATACAAGTATTATCCAACCGTATGCCAATGTGGTTCTATGGCAGGTTAATAAATTAACGAGTCAGAACATATAAAATCAAGGTTTAGCAAATAGAGAAAAAGTTTTAAAATAAATAATTCCAGTTCCTCAGTGAAATAACAACCCAACGAAGAACTGGGCATAACAGAGTATTGACAAAGATAAACACCTCAACAACATGTGTACTCGTCTCTACCACACTAATTCGGACTGCCTGAAGAGGTCACAGACAAAATGGCTGTCACCGAAATATATATAGCAGAAATAAACGAACCCACATTTTAAATATTTGACTTATTTATTTTAGTTTATTTTACATTATTCCGGAGTAACCAAACAAACCTGCGCACTTCCCGAGTGTTCCAATCTGCATACTGAGGTGTTGGTATACAACCAACATATACTCAATATATATATATATATATATATATATATATATATATATATATATATATATATATATATATATATATATATATATATATATATATATATATATATATATATATATATATATATATATATATATATATATATATATATATATTTATATATATATATATATATATATATATATATATATATATATATATATATATATAAATATATATATACATATTTATTTATATATATATACATATTTATATATATATATTATATAAATGTGTTAAGTACTTCCGAAGGAAAAGCAAAGGAAAAAAGAGTGCTCTATGTATAGAACAGAGCTATTTAATTAGAAAGTGGACAACACAAAATATAACTACTCCATTACCAAAGGTTTCTGGATCCCAGACAATAATAATATACGTCTGGATAAACAATATTTTTATCCATAACATCTCTGTCTGACGACCAATCCAGACGTATATTATCATTGTCTGGGATCCAGAAACCTTTGGTAATGGAGTAGTTATATTCTGTGTTGTCCACTTTCTATATTAATAAATGAAAAATATTCTCATAATCAAAATATATATTTTATTATACATATTTCAAATGTAGAATGGTGTTTAAGTACGTTTTCATCAGACAAAATATATGATTTGATATGCGACATACCGCTACGGTTTTGATTATTCAATTCCAATATTTTGAATAATATTAAATACTCCATGAAAATCTGCCGAGTGCTTCTAATCTATTGTAAAATTGTATTCGTTGAATAATCAAACATTTTCTAACCCAGAAAAAAAAAAAAAAATGTTCTTCCTAATAATCGTCTTTTTCTCCCTATTTTCATATATATATATTCTATCTTAGCATGTTGGTAGAGTACAGATGATTCTTTACTATCTTGAAGGTCTCGCCAGTGTTCATTTATCCGTTCCCCTATACTACGAGCTGTCTCACCTATGTCCACTATATTTTTGTCTCTACATTGTCCTTCAGTACATCTTATGCTATACACTACATTTCTAGTTTTACAGTTAATATGGGGGCTTATTTTACAGGTTATACATTTCTTATCTATACAGGGGGGTCTTTGAAAAGGGTATGTCTTACTAATAAGTGTTTTTACGGAGGTACCTGGTCTTTCTACTATCTTAATATTGAGTTTATGTTTATCTAGGGCCCTTCTAAATTTGTAAGCTAATTCACCTCTAGGGGTTGTATTGATGAACATTACACTCTGGTATTTATTGCTATCATACCATGAGTTTATTCTATTGGCCTTATTCCTAGTTCTTTCTATTCTATTCCAAAATTTGCTCCTATACAGGGGGCAGGTCCCATTTATGTCATTATTTACCATTTTTTCCCATTTGGTTCTGGCTCCTCTATACACTCTGATTGTAACCAGAGAACTGCATACGGTGGATGAAGTGTTGTATGTGTCTCTCTAGTTCTTCAGGGTTGCACATGCGGGACACGGTTCTCATCACCCGTACCAAATCCGCAATCAGTATGTTGATTTTGGTATGGTCCGAAACAGCTGAGTTTCGGTGAATCAGATGTTTGGAAGTCATGGGTTTGGCATAATGGTAATGGAGGATTTGTTTTTTGTTATTAATGGTATCTAACCAGAGCTCTGTGTCTAGTACAGGTAATCGATGGTTGGGGTGTTTACTTGGGTAGTCTATAGTAACTCTAATACTCTGGTGGATGGAGTTAGCTATTTGCTGGATGCTTTCCATTGTGTTTTTCTCTAATTCCTGACTGTTCTCTAGTGGGGGTGTCTTAACTATCTGGTTGTGGAACCAACCAACCAACCATAAATTTATAAATTCCTAAATTTATAAATTTATTATAATAAATTGAAGTGAAAGCAACTGGTGCTTGTGTTTCTTATTGGCAACATGACCCTCCCAAAGAATAACAATATCGGTTTCAACACACGTTTTCAGATAAAGAATCTTGCTAAACAAATTCAGAAACGTAATATATATATATAGGAACGAGTAGGACCCCGACGGCTGAGCTCAAGCCGTTTCGACGGCTAATTCTGGAATTAGCCGCCGAAACGGCTTGAGCTCAGCCGTCTTGGTCCTACTCGTTCCTATTATCAACTCTACTACCCTAAGTATTGAGGACTTTGGTGCGTTATGGTCCATCTGGTTCCTTACCACATTTCCTTCATTATATATATATATATATATATATATATAGTAATAATAATAAATTTGAAGACTAAAATCCAAAGAGGGCTCGATAAGGATAAATATATATCAAATATATAAGAACCGTAGAGCAAATATTTATTAAAATAACAGATTAAAGTTTAAGCAAAGAATCGCTGCTTTCACCCTGAACGGGATCTTCTGAAACTAACAAAGTCAATCTGTGAACGCAGAAGTGGATATTTCAAAAAACGTTGCAACCGGAGGAAGACAGGAAGACGATACTTTGATTCGTGGAAACGTTCCCTGGCAAAGAACGGGAAAAAAGAATATAATACGTCATTAATAGGAGTGGTGACAAACAATTACACGCAAAGACAGAACCACGTTTATGGTATAAAAGAAGTCGTAGACTAATGTTCTCTTAGGTGGTTCATAGAGACGTTCTCTGGCAATGAACGGAAAAAACGAAGATAATACGTCATATGTCGAGCGTGGAGAACAATTGCACGCAAAGACAAAACCACGTAAATGATATAGCAGAAGTCGTAGACTAAATTCTAACTAGGAAACCGAATGAATCTCCGCTTCAGAGTTAAGAATAATGTAAATAAATACAATAGAGGGGTAATAGAAATTAAATAAATGCATACACACATTCAAATACGTACATACACAAGCATACGCAAAACACTTGCCATAGGTATACAAAACCACGCACATATAAATATGTGTGTGTGTGTGCGTGTATACAAATAAATAATTAAATAAACGTATATAAATAAATAAATACGTATATAACAAGCGCACCCACATACCTACATGTAAATACACAAATATTCGAAGACGTAAGTCAGCCAAAACATGAAGTACACATATACACACATCCTACATACGTACGAACCTGCATACACACGCAGACGCAAAACTCCCGTATACACATAACCAAACCATATGTACCAGAAAATATAAAAAATGTATACGCCACAACATAATCAATCAAATATACGTATGAGAAAGTATACGTACCTTCACAAAACATACAGGTAATATATACTTACCTATGCAAATAAGTAATGGTATAAACAAAACATATACTTAGCTACCACATCAAGACGTAAAAAATCCACGTATAGATCGTACTATCCGTTAGGGTATAATGTGGGGCTGTAATACAGGAAAGTTTTGTGCAATTTATGTTTACAAGCCGAAATTGCCTCAGATTTTTTGTTTAAGATGTGGTCTGTGGCGTAGAGTATTTCCAGGGCCTCAGCGGCGCCGAGGTCACATGGTCTTTTATTTCCGTTATAAGATCTAGCCCTAGCTAGGATCTCCCAGTGTAACTTAAATTGGGTGTGGTTGTCTTTTAGACTCCAGATATAAGCTGAAAGTGACGTCATATTCCTTCTAAGAAAAGAATGGGTATGCATGTAAAGACGCTGCTTGAAACTATTGGCGGTTAACCCTATGTAGGCCCTACGGGACGTGGGTGTTTCAACCTTACATTTGTAGACAATGTTACTAGAGAGGCATTTCCCAGATAGGGGGCAATCAACCCGATTCCTACAATTACAGTTAATACTAACTACAGGGTTGCACGTGTTCCTACGGTTAGGTAGTTTAGCTAAATTTGAAGCTGTGATGTTATGTGCAAGGTTAGGAGTCGTAGAGTAAGAAATTTAAATAGTATTTCTATTAAAAAGTTTACTATATTTATGTGTAGGGGGAAAATGCTTCGTAATAATGGAAAGAAAGATCTTAGCTAATAGTGTGGCCACCTCCATATTATATGGTGGGTTATACCAACAAATGCGACGGGATCTATTACTTCTAGGTCTATTTTCGTACTCTGTATATGCTACCTTATCGACAAATCCACTCCGAGCAAGAGCTTCATTGTAATAAATGGAATGGTCGTTGAAAATATTCTCGTTAGTAGATAGACGGGAAAGCCTCAACGAAACGTTTCTTACCAGGTTCTTGGTTATGCTGGCAGGATGGTTGGAATGCTTACTTATGTAATTAAGCGTATCATTCGGCTTTCTATACGGGTAATACAACCCATCCGATAAATTGAGGGTAACGTCGAGGTAATTAACGACCAAGAGATTGGCCTCAACCTATATAGATAGGTTGAAGCCTTTAAAGAAGGCTGTGAGTTATTTTCTGAACCTGTCGCAAGCACGAGGTCCGCACTTAGTCATGGTCAAAAGACCATCATCACGGTACAAACCACCGCCCGCGTTGGGGAATTCGTCCTTGATAGAGAAAAGAAGGAACAGGCCGATAAGATCAGTAACCTCCGCAGAATCGCTAGCGCCCATACTCACGTCGAATGGGGTACTATTGGATTTTTTAATCCAAATAGAGTCGTCGAAATTAATCACCGACTTACGGGCATTAAGGATGACATCAACTTCGAAATCCTTAACCAATGTGAGTGTTTTAGCGAAATTGATAGCTCTAAGGAAAAGAGATGGAGGAGTAGTAATTGTTGATGTCGAATTGGATAAAACGGCAATGTTCCTTGTTGCATATGCCGTTGAACCAATCAATCGCCGCGAAAGAATTGTTCCACAGTGCAAGAGGGACCAAACTTCTAATTTCAGGTATAATTCTATCAAGAACCCTTTTACTAAGTCTACCTAAATCGGACTTCGTATGGTTAATGAGCCGAATAGAGGGGTTGTTCTGAAAATTGGATTTGTGATCCTTCAAGGTAAAGTGGGGAGAAATAGGGTCCAGAGGTTCGGTCCGGTCCAGGATGTTGAGATCAGAGGTGATTTTAAACCCAGCATCGTTGATTTCATTGATGACGCACCGATTAATTTTACGGTAATCCTTAGTTACAGCATTATGTAGTAGTTGATGGTAAGTACTGCGCTCCACTTGATATAGGTTGCCAGTTTTGTCGGAATGGACGTGCACGGCATTAGAATCCTTAATAGAACGAATTCTATTCTTCAGGTCCTGCTGGAAGGAATTGCTCCTATTCCGAAATTTGATACTCCGTATGAGTTCCAAGACATCATTTTCGAAGGGTAGCAATGCTGGGTTACACGGGGGTTATTATAGGTTTTAAACCCAAATTTATCCTGTTTGTTGTCTGCTTTTCGCGGATTATCGAAATAAAAGGCACGCCAACGCAACCTTTTAATGAACGCGTCTGTTTTCTGTATCAGGAGTTTTAGGTATGTTTTCCTGCTTGGTACGGGTATGTTCTTTGTAGAAATATTCAGATGTTGTTTCTGCATGATGAATATAAGTCAATAGAGTGCTCAACCGAGGGAGCCAAATAGTAATAATAATAAATTTGAAGACTAAAATCCAAAGAGGGCTCGATAAGGATAAATATATATCAAATATGCTCCTATTAATGACGTATTATATTCGTTTTTTCCCGTTCTTTGCCAGGGAACGTTTCCACGAACCAAAGTATCGTCTTCCTGTCTTCCTCCGGTTGCAACGTTTTTTTGAAATATCCACTTCTGCGTTTACAGATTGACTTTGTTAGTTTCAGAAGATCCCGTTAAGGGTGAAAGCAGCGATTCTTTGTTTAATCTGTTATTTTAATAAATTAATATAATATATATATATATATATATATATATATATATATATATATATATATATATATATATATATATATATATATATATAAGTATTGAAGTTTCCGTTGAAAATTGAAAAAGTCATAGGAGTGAAGAGTGCTCTATGTAAGTTACAGAGCTAAATTTAATGTATAATAAACAATACATATATATATATATCCAAACGGAACCTGAACCGATAAGGTCTGGTTTCTCAGGTATGTCACTATTTATAAAACAAATTTTGTATTTTATCCGATTCAAGGAGCGTTTCCTGAACCACCAGTCTACCTTCAGATACCCGGACAGACGTTCATCCACGAAACTCGCGAGCCACGTATGGTCTCTCAAGGACTCAAGTGTAGACTACTCCATTCAATGGAAAGCCATCACTAAGTCCAAGCCATACGCAAGGGGAAATCCGACGTGTGGCTTATGTATTGACGAACGAAAACTATCCTAAAGAGATTGCGCAATAGTGATTGCCTAAACACGAGAAGTGAATTTCACACGTTGTCCACACGTCACCAAACATCTATTGCATAACTACAAGGCTCCGGACTGATTCTTCGTAATTTTATTTTTAATTTTTTTATTTTATTTTCAACCTAAAAACTTTCCGGAATTTCGCAGTTATCTCACTTACACCTCCCGCACGCAGTCTAGTATTGCCTGAGTGAAGTGACCGAGTTTCTGCGCATGCGCGTTTGTACGGTTGTCCTTCCTGTTCCTATAACCATACACATCAGGAGCTGAAGATCCGCGAAGGTGAAACAATTGTTCTCGGTATGGTGAACTAACTGTTGTGTAACCACTTCTACCTAACTCGTCCTCGGACTGAGTGCTCTACCACTACGGATATTACCTTCCAGTGTTCTACCACTATATATATATATATATATATATATATATATATATATATATATATATATATATATATATATATATATATATATATATATATATAAGGGTAAATTAGAGAACATAGAAATAAAAATAGAATCTACACACAGAAAAGACGCAATGTTTAGACAAATCACAGAGGCAATAAACATAAAAGAATTACAACCAAAATTAAATAGAAAATATGAGTGGAAAAGCAACATCACAACTTACAATTAAGGACAAAATGAAAACACACACACACATAGAACAAACAACCAACCGTTAACATGTAAATAAATAAATAAATAAACGAATATAAACACACAAAGACACCCGGATGTGGCGTATGCGCAGACTGAGCACACAACACACACACAGAAACAAAATGGCGTAGGACAGAACAAAGGAGAGGCACAAAAACAAAGAAAAGAATCCCCAGTCACTGAAGAGGTCACAGAATGTGTGACGAAAGAACTTTGACAATATATAAACAACTATCTGGTTGTGGAACCAACCAACCAACCAGAAATTTATAAATTCCTATATTTATAAATTTATTATAATAAATTGAAGTGAAAGCAACTGGTGCGTGTGTTTCTTATTGGCAACATGACCCTCCCAAAGTATAACAATATATATATATATATATATATATATATATATATAAAATAAAGTTAAATAAAAAGTCAAATGATTAAAATTTAGCTTCGTTTATTACTGCTATATATATTTCAGTGACAGCCATCTTTGGATGTGACCTCTTCAGGCAGTTTGAATTAGTATGGTATAGACAAGTACATATGTTGTTGAGGTGTATAATATTGTCAATACTCTGATATGCCCAGTTCCTGGTTGGGTTGTTATTTCATTGAGGAACTGGAATCATATGAATTCAAACAAACGAATTTCAGTGTCAAAGGACCTCTTCTCCTCTCATTGGTCAGTTATTAGAACATTCCTCATTCTAAGTGTTGTTATTGTTGGAGTTAGCTAAAAAAATTGATAAAATGGTAGAAGGGACAAGGTGTTAAAGGGACAAAATAACAAAAAAAGTGTCAAACTTCCCATTGGTCAGTTCTGAGAGCATTCCTTCAGTCACAAGTCTATGGAATTCTTTCTGGGGTGAGGCTCCCTGTAGTGTTTTTGTTTGCTAGTGTTCAGTACATTTGACCTCTACCATTATTTTGGTAGTGTTGTTGGTGTTGTGGTCAGCTTATATCTTGCTGCTGCTAACAATTTAGAAGTAATACTGAGGTGTTGGTATACAACCAACATAAACTCAATATATATATATACATACTTAAATATATATATATATATACCAGATAGAAAAATGCGTACAGCAAAAAAAAGTAATATTGTTGGAATATAAACCTTTAAAAATACAGTACAAGAAACTAAAATAAAACTTTAAAAGAATAGGACAAGAAACTAAGATAAAACTTTAAAAGAATAGGATAAGAAACTAAGATAAAACTTTAAAGAATTGGACAAGAAATAAAAAATGTTACAATAATATTAGTGGCAAAATTTTTATTGGTAAAAAATCGAGTTCCACATTCATAGGCTCTGGGTTCCACATTCAGAGGTCGTCGTCAGACCGGGGGGATCATTTGATCCTGGTTTGAACACCAATTGGGCCATAACCATACCCCTATTTCATCATTCGGCGACACGCCTCATGTGTCATGCATAATATGAATGGACCCATGGGCCCATGAGCACAGATCTTGAGCAGCAGCGGACGGTCTTGTCGTCCCGCTCATCCTTGATCTTGACCAACCCGTCCATCTTCTCCTTGCATCTTGTCCTTGAGTTCAAGTCCGGCAGTCCAGATGAATGCGTGCCACAGCTTTCTGGTACAGGAAGGGGGAGCAGGAGGACTGGAGGGATGACTGGACAGAGGGAGGGAGGACCGGTGGTTGAGGGAGGTGCCGTTATTACTTTTTTTTGCTGTACGCATTTTTCTATCTGGTCTACTATTTTTTAAGGCAATGCAAGCAACAACTATCTAATAATTAAATGATCATAGTGAATTACTGACAAGTGATTGACATTTTAAAGTTCTTTTAAGTATAATTGCAATCTAGTTGAGGCAACTGGCTTAATGACAAAGCTAGTAAATCATGAATGCATTTGAGATGATTAGTGCATAATAGTGAATTGGTGAAACTTGTGTATTTCAATGGTGTTACAACAATAGATGGAAGTTAAATAGTAGTAATACTTTATCATTTTAACTTTTTAGAATGGACAAAAACCCATGCAAAGAAATGACTTTGACTGCAGTGATTCTCTCCAATTTACTTACAAAGCAAAACGTGGTCAAATACCTTATCATCTCTGATAAAATGCCCATTGAATCACTGAAAATCGGATGCATGGAATTCCTCATAAAATGCACCTATGAATCGGAAGCCATCACATATATCAATGGATATAGGGAGTTGTTCACACTGGAAGACCATCACTTCATTTGTGACTTCATCAGTTATCTCCACGATTATCTCAGACACCCAATGCCATTGATGAGAGGTG
>OZ024740.1:13292030-13342030 GCA_964016885.1 Eledone cirrhosa
GTCTTATACGGAGAAGTGCGCGCGTGTGTGTGTGTGTGTATATAAGTCTCTTTGTATGTTGATGTACGCGTGTGTATGTGTTTGTGTATATATTTGTGTGTGTGTGTGTGTGTGTGTGTGTGGGTGGACCAGTATTTTTTTCCCCCCTGGTAAAATGGTGTACATTATTCGATTTTTTCAGTAAAATCGGTTCTCTTAATAGAACATCAAAAATCTTAACAATAAAAGGTGTGAAATGATATTCACTATATATACATACACATACATATATTCACTACATATATATATATATACATATATACATACATATATATGCACATATATTTCTTTGTATTGCACCATAGAGCATGTGTGTTTACGTGTGTCATTGTGTTTATATGTGGGTAGAGATGTGTGCTGATGTAGGTATGTATGTTGACGTGTGTATGTTGTGGGTTCGTCTTAGGGAGAAGTGTTTAGACGGGGTCCATATTTGTTAATGAAGTAAGATTCCTTGCAGATGCGCTGGGTGTGGGTGGCATTATCTTTAAATTTGTAGAGGGGAAAGATTCTGAAGTTGGGATGATTTTGGGCGGCACAGGTATCAATGTGTTCACTCAGTGGTATTTTCCTGTATTCCCGTATTTTAATTTGGGATCTATGGACAGTCATGCGTTGGCGGAGGCTGTTTTTGGTCTGGCCTATGTCTGGAGCCACTTTTTTAACATAAAAACTGGTAGAATTCCCAAAACTAATCAGATCAGAGCAAACAGCACGGACACTCTATATCAAAATTATTTTTGAAAAGCATTTAGAAATGCGCAACCGGTAAAAACTTAAAAACTTAAAACCACAACTGAATACTAACCCATACAATCACTAATACTCTTTTATTCCTAATTAAACCATTTTTCAACTGTGAACAATTTGTCAGCATTTTCTATTCCGTTTACCAATATATATATATATATATATATATATATATATATATATATATATATATATATATACATACATTTGTATATATATAAATGTATATGTACGCAGACGCTCACGCACACATACATATGCACACACATACACATACATATATGTAAGTATGTATGTATATATGTATGCAAGTATGTATGTATGTATGTATGTATGTATGTTTTCTCTTTCTCTTAATTTCGAGTATATTTTTTTGACCGGCCACCTTCCTGGTGGCAAGGTTGTAAAAGAAAAGAAATTGTCATCCCTTGAATCGCAAGAATGTTTTGCAAAGTTTGAAGGTGCCAGTTATCGCAGCCATTTGTAGACTATGAATTAGGGAGCTGCGCTTTTTGTCCACAAATCCAAGTTCAGTCATACTTTGGTCCAAGCGGGTTGGTATATAACCCGTAGAACCAATAATGATGGGTATGAAGCTAAAGGTGTATCTTGGATACTGGATTTGTAAACTCCTCATCAATGGTCCGTAGATGTCCTCCTTCTCCTGTATTTTTCTGACAACGTTTACATCAAGTGGGCAGCTGATCGCCACAACAGAACACGTTTTCAATGTGTGGTCCCAAACTACAATATCAGGCCGGTTGTGCTTTAATTTGGTGGCAGTTTTTATTTTCAGGTTCCACCAGTATTCCTTAGTGCCATCTGTCTCAAGATATTCTTCCTCGTTTGTTGTTAATTTTGTTTTCCGAAGTGCGTTCCAGATGGTTCTAGCTATCCCATCGTGTCTCATGGGGAGGTAGTAGCGAGATGACATTCTTTCGCAGCTGGCAACAATGTGGCTTACATCCTCGATCTTTGTTTTACATAGCCTACATTTATTGTCAGCTGCTGGCCCTCCTCTTTTGTGCAGCAGATATTTGGTAGGGAGTTCTTGTTCCTGTATTGCATAGAGATATCCCTCAAGGTGTGATGTCATAAACTTGTGGGAACTCCATGCCATGCTTTTTGAGTGGTTTATCCCCTCTATGGTCTGTGTTTTACGCCTCAAGTATCCATGCACAACTTTTTCTGTAAATTGGTCAATTTTTTTATCTTGTTTGAACATTGAATAGGATCTTCCGATTTCTCTGGGTGAGAGATTTATATCAGGCTTTATTCCATATCTCTCCTCCAGATCAGTCGCTATTCTAATGATATTTCTTTTTTCATGCTCATAAACCTGGGCAAGATGGTTGCCAACCTTTTTCCTCTGTTGAAGGTGTTGCTTCAGTGTTACTATCCGGGTCTCATATGTTGTTAATATTGATTTTAGACCCCGGCCACCTTCCTTGCGTGAGAAGTATAGCTTATCCACATCACCATTGATGTTAAAGTTCCCAGTAACACTGAGAAGTTTTCGAGTTCTAACATCCATCTCACTTAGTTCTTGCAATGACCAGTTCAGTAGGCCAAATGTTGGCGTTAGAATTGGCACAGCATAAGTATTGTGGGCAATGTATTTGTTGTATGCTGACAGTTCTGATGACCATATTTTCTTTACTCTTCTGAGGTATTCAGTTCTGGTTCTCTCCTTATTTATGGGTCCATCATATCTGACATTCTCATCCTGTTCAAGATATCTGTAGTTGTCACCTGACTGCAGAGGTTGTATTGTCAGGCCGTTCATCTCTAGATTTCTAGAGGAGGGCACAGCTCTTCCACGTTTTACTGCCAAATATGCACACTTGGACTCACCAAATTTCATTTTGATGTCGGTTGAAAATTGTGTAATGAGGTCCAATTGTTTCGTGATGTCATTGATATTTGGCCCATACAACTTCAGGTCATCAACAAAGAAAAGATGGGAGATACTTCTGGGCCCACTTCTTTGTCCACCTTGTTTCCTGAGTAGGTAAGATAGTGGATTCAGTGAGAGAACGAAGAGTAGCACTGACAAGCTATCACCCTGAAAGATGCCCTTCTGGTAATGTATCTTATCAGTCTTAACCTGCTTCTTCTCACCTCTAAGGATCAAATTGGTGTACCAGTTCTTGGTCAGGCGTTCAACAGCAGCTACCAATGGTTGTGGGACTTTAGCTAACTGTAAAGCCTTAATAATCCATCCATGTGGTACACTATCAAATGCTTTTTGATAGTCCAGCCACACGACAGTCATGTTTCTGCGATTCTTTGTTGTTTTTTCCTGAATCATTTTGTTAGTTAGTAGGTGATCTATGCAACCCCACACCTCCCTCTTTCCACCAGCTTGCTCAGGTGTTATGATGTTGTTGGTAGCACAGTGATCCTGTAAGAACAGGTTAAGGCACCCAGTATATAATTTATACATGATGTTTTGGCAGGCAATTGGGCGGTAATTTTTAGCAAGGGTGGTTTGGCTATTTTGGGGAATGAGGAGAGTAATGGCAGTTGATAACCATCTGGGCAGTTCTTGTGTGCCCTTAATGGTTTCTGTAAACAGCCGTATGAGATCTTGCCGATAGAAAGTGAAATTCTTCAACCAGTATGTATGTATGTATGTATGTATGTATGTATGTATGTATGTATGTATGTATGTATGTATGTATGCATCTATGTATGTATGCATGTATGTATGCATGTATGTATGCATGTATGTATATATATATATGTATATATTTCAAGGCACGACTACTTTCGAGTTGAAATTTCTTTATTATAACCTTCTCGTATATTTTCACAAGTCCTCTACATTTGAAACCATGTTTCCAGACCCGCACGGTTTTGTCATCAGGTGTGAATGTTGGCTTATATTTACAGAGCGTTCTGTTTACATGCCAACACAAGAGCAACAATTTCGGGATCCTTCTACTGACATGGTTTAAGAGGCTATTTGCATAATTGCAAACGAATCGAATATTATTGTTAATATTTTGAAAAACTCAGATTTACATTTCTTGTATTCAACCATGTAGAGCGATAAAACTAATTGTTAGTTATATATATATATATATATCTATATAAAATTCTTTGTCTCTCTGTCTGTCTGTCTGTCTGTCTTTTCTGTATGCATTCCCAAGCGATTCTACCAAATCAAATCAAATTTTACAAGGTAGTATTAGACCCCGGGATCAACAACATATAAATATTTATTTCCATTTGGATTAAAACAATATAACATTTTATCTAAAATAATCTACTATAGACGACTATGAGTAAACGGATGTTTTATAACACGACGATGTCACATTTTGTATATGAGTTTGTGTGCTTGCGCGTTCGTTCCATACGTTAGGCCTTAGTAAGTTACATACACACACATCTTCACGTAAATATTTAATCAGATACACAGAGAATTAAACACAGACACACATCTACACATACATATACATATACATATGTGATGACTAACAAGTATATGTGTGTGTGTGTGCATGTGAGAGTGTATGTGTGTGCGAGTATATATACATTTCTGTGACGACTGACATAACGAAACGCTGGGGCTGAAACTCTGTGTGTGTTTGTATGAATGTATGTCTGCTCCATTCCCGCTTTTCTCCTCTCCTTTCCTCTTCTCTCTCTCTATAACCCTCCCATTTCTCATCTCATGCTTTAGACTTTCTTCCTTTCTCTGCCGGTCTTCGTTCAATATGTGGTTAAATCTTAACCCGATTATATACATATCATCAATTGCCTTGACTTGAACGCAAACAAATCTTCACCAAACCAATGCTATCCACGAACTCAAGCCAAAACAATCAATAAAGTTACATTGAACTCCACTCACCAGACACATCTTGCACAATACATAGTCAAAGTCAATCATATCTTTCAAACACTCCCAGCAAAACAAGAGCCAACTTGCACCAATTTCTGGCTTGAGGGGCGTATGAACGTCACATTCACTTAGAGGATAGGCTTCGGCGGTTTCCGTCCACCATATTTAATTCATAAGACATTGGTTAGTCGGAGACTATAGGAGAAAGTATTTTCTGAATGTGGCACGTAGTGAAAACGAAGCCGAAATCAGGTGATTTCGATTAAAATGAAGTGCAATATTTTCAAAACTAAATACCATCTAGCACTTTTACCCAGCTAACATGAATCATAGAAAAACCGAGACAGATTCCTCAAGGAATTATCAGTGTTGATGTTTTATTAATGAAACACCGCCTTGTTCATCCATCACGGAATAAATTTTGAAGTAAAGAATTTAAACATTAACACTTATATATATTTGTTTCTCATCGAGTGGAGACGTAGTATTATTTTCTTTTGTATATTCTTTGAAGAAATGTGCATATATGTATGTACTTCTGGCGTATATAAATATGTTTGCGACTCTGTATATGTATGTATGTAAGTATATATATATATATATATATATATATATATATATATATATATATATATATATATATATATATATATATATATATATATATATATATATATATATATATATATATAAAGGTGTCCCCAAAACATGTATACACACTAATGAAAGTGTGTATATATATTTGTATTTGTCGTTGTTGTGGTATAAATATAACATTCAGTCGCTTTCTTAACTTTTGTGTTTACTCTGGATGAAAATATATTGACCTTTTGCACCATCGAGTGCGTTGTGACTGCCTCAAACAATTTGATTGTTATCTGTTATACTGCGGCTACAACTTCGATTTATACCTATTATATTGATAAACGCCAACCAGCATGAAACAGACTGTCAGCTTCTCTCCCTTCTTTCGCCGAAAAGAAGTAAGCGACATGGTCACCACCCTTGTTGTTACACGTTCTATCTCCAGTCTGTGTTGGCTGGCCATTGGTGTAAGAGAGAGTTCGTGCCTGCTGTCCTTATTTTACCTTAGTACCGTGCTGTGGGCTCATTTGGGATACTGGATAGCAAGGTGTCAAGATGTTTCTTGAAAACCTCCACGTCCACACCATGCAGATATCTCAGATCCCTCGGCAACTTGTTGAAGAGTTGAGGGCCCTTGAACCCCAGGCTATTGCAATATCTGCTCCTTATTCTAAATGTGGAAGACGAGACCTTTTGCACGACACAGTGACGTCCTATTCGGGGGTTTGTCCAGCTCCCAATGCCAAAGTTTGGTGCTAGTCCCTCCAGGATTTTCCATATGTATATCACTGCTTATCTCTCCCGTCTTCATTCTAAGCAGTAGAGTTTCAGTTCTTTTAACATCTCCCAGTAGCTCATCATCAGCGTGGCAGTTTATTCATATATATATATATGTGGAGGCACGTGGCATAGTGGTTAGGGTGTTGGACTTACGATAATAATGTTGTGGGTTCGATTCCTGGGTTGCGTGTTGTATTCCTGAGCAAAACACTTCATTTCACGTTTCTCCCATATACTCAGCTGAAAATGAGTACCAGCAATAGCTGGAGGTTTAACCCTGCAGTGGACTGGCGTCAGGGGGAAGTCTTGTTCTCTCAGTATATATATGCATAAATCAAGATGAACTCAGTTTGAAACTGGTTAGACCATCACTCAACAGAGTACTCGATACTTGTGGTAGTAGAGTATTGTTATATTATAAAGAGTTGGGACTCGACGGCTGGGCTCTTGCCTTTTCAACAGCTGGTTACAGAGTCTAGAACTATCTGTTGAAACGGCAAGAGCTCAGCCGCCGGATTCCCACTCTTTATAATATATATATATATATATATATATATATATATATATAATAACTAGAAATTGATTAACATATAAATAAACATGAATAATCACAGGAGATAATTTTTACAAGTGTGTAAGCACACATAGCTAGGTAGGTAACTAAATAAAGTTGACCAGAACTTCAAAAATAGATACCTTATAATATGATTAATCTTCCCTGTATATATTCCATTAAAGAAATATATTTCACCAATTAATCGAATGGTAAACCACGGAAGCGGATACTTGGATTTTCAACATGGAAGAAGTTCCAGCGATCCGTGTTTACACTTCAAGTTCAAATCAGCGACTGGCCAGCAACACGTGCTATATCTACTAGAAATACACACATCATACTAGCTTCGTCCCAGTGGCGTGAATAGGGTTATCGACAACTAGAACCAGCAGTCGAGTCCTTTCAACAGAGTTAGCTCTACAATTAAGGAGCCGTATTTATATATCTATATCCAATATATTTCTTTAATGGAATATATACAGGGAAGATTAATCATATTATAAGGTATCTATTTTTGAAGTTCTGGTCAACTTTATTTAGTTACCTACCTAGCTATGTGTGGTTACACACTTGTAAAAATTATCTCCTGTGATTATTCATGTTTATTTATATGTTAATCAATTTCTAGTTATTATAAAATGCTCGGACCTACTCGTTAGAATCTTAGAGCTTATTTTGCGGGTGATATGGCTCATGTCTTTCTGGTATGCCACCCATAATTTTGATTTAGATTAAATTCATTTGATTTATCTTAATTTTGTATATTATATATATATATATATATATAACAAAGGAATTGTGGTAAGGAACCAGATGGACCATAACGCACCAGAGTACTCAATACTTAGGGTAGTAGAGTGGAAAATAGGAAAAAGTATGACCCCGACGGCAGAGCTCAAGCCGTTTCGACGGCCATTTCTGGACGTAATAGCCGTCTGGACGTAATACCGTCGAAACGGCTTGAGCTCTGACGTCGGGGTCATACTTTTTCCCCTCTCTCTCTCTCTCTCTCTCTCTCTCTCTCTCTCTCTATATATATATATATATATATATATATATATATATATATATATATATATATATATTCAGGTTTGAGGTTCACCACTGGATAGAGCTGGTCAATTCCGTATGGTCAATCTCAATGTAATAATATGGAGAGTACTCAACGTAAAGCAGTTCAACCGTCTTTGTTTTTGTAGTTGGTGGTGCTATTACGGAGTTAAATATTATAATGAAATAACAGGAGGCTGGACTTGTGTAAATCCTTGAAAGGTTTATTATACTATGATCATTTCAATGACCGGGTTCCGTATGAACCACGTCACTTGAGGGCGACCGGCAAAGGTGAAAGATGCTGGATGGCGGTCGTCCTCAGGTCTTTGATTTTCAGCCCCATGGATTTTATCTATTACATTCACTTATTATATTTCGAATACCTGATGATATCACCGGATTCATACGGAACCCGGTCATTGAAATGATCATAGTATAATAAACCTTTCAAGGATTTACACAAGTCCAGTCTCCTGTCATTTCATTATAATTATATATATATATATATTCAATTAAAGAAATTTGGTTGATTGAAAATTTGCCGACTTTTTCTTAACAGATGTCAAGCACTCCACGATTTTTGTCCCTCCGGAGTTTTATTATAATAGACTAACAGTTCCTATATGCCCCACTAGGAATCAAGCGACCAATCTGGTAACTTGATACCGTAGCCAGTTCAGCAACTCCAATTGGAATATCTCCCGCACATATAACAACTACTACTTGAGAGTTACAGACATATGATTACTGGTCGGAGAAGGGAATAACACGTATGACCGGTAACATATCAATGGATCTTTAATATCTCGTTTGGATCTGAAAACAACACGTAGGACAGCTGTTATACAATTGTCGTCTTTGAAATACGTATAACAAAATAAATAGGGATGTACAAATGAAACCGTCTTTCTTGTTTATTATTATACGGCTTTTGCCATTCTGAGTTTAAATCCCGCCGAGGTTAACTTTGCCTTTCATCCTTACGGGGCCGATAAAATAAAGTACCAGTAATACACTGGAACAATTGTTGGCCTTGTGCCAAAAGTAGAAACATTATTATTATTGGTCTTTTCAATTGCTAATACTATCTATTGGTCGCAACTCCAGGTAGAAGGAGCAACATGAAATAAAGTGTCTTGCTCAAGGACATAACGCATCTCCCCGTCCAGGAATCGAACTGACAACCTCACGATTGCGAATCCATTTCTCTAACCAATCAGCCACACGACTTCACACACACACACACACACACACACACACACACACACACACACACACATACATACCCCCCCCACACACACACACATACCCCCCACCCCACACACGCACACATACACACACACACACAAACATATATATATATATATATATATATAGGAGTAAGTAAGACCCCGACGGCTGAGCTCAAGCCGTTTCGACGGCTAATTCTGTACAGAATTAGCCGTCGAAACGGCTTGAGCTCAGCCGTCGGGGTCTTACTGGTTCCTATTACCCACTCTACTACCCTAAGTATTGAGTACTTTGGTGCGTTATGGTCCACCTGGTTCCTTACCACTTTTCCCTCGCTATATATATATATATATATATATATATATATATATATATATATATATATATATATATATATATATATATATATATATATATATATATATATATATATATATATATATATGCGGGGTAACAAATAATAGTTATATCCAGTCCCCTTAGGTGTAGTCCAGTTATGGTATTCCGGGTAGTGGATGGTATCAACGCTAGGCTTGGTTTGACTCAACAAGGCGTATTCATAGTGATGTTGCGAGTATGCCGTAATTCCTATGTTGTAAACACTTGGAGTAATAATAAATCAGGAAAGAAGATTGACACGGTTTGCAATACAAAAAAAGGTTTTTAATCTCATTGTTGACAATTGTTTCTCTGAACTGGTAGGTCTAGGGATCGTTATCCGCTATAAGCTAATAGCTGATTTATATATATATATATATATAGAGAGAGAGAGAGAGAGATATACATATATATATACATATATATATATATGTGTGTGTGTATGTATGTGTGTGTGTGTTTCCATGTGTTTACTATATTTACACAGCTGTGTTGACCTAGATATTCCCAACTAAATGGCACAATCCCAAATATACCTGTTAAATAAAAGAGGGAGGGGGCACCTTTTTAGTGCCCACAGACATATATATAGACATACATATATATAGACATACATACAGACACACATACATATAGACACACATACACATATAGACAGACACACACACACATACACACACATACATATAGACACATAAATATATGAAACGAATGAAACAGTTTTAGTCTTGTAGGGGCCGTTGCTATATGACATAAATAACACACACACACACGTACACTCACTCACACACACACACACACGTACACTCACACACACGTACACTCACACACACACACACACACGCACGTACACTCACTCACACACACACGTACACTCACTCACTCACTCACACACACACACACACACATATGTTTGTGTTTTAAATAGAAACAATAGAAAGAAGTGACAGACACATACAAGACATACCCAAACACGCACACACACGCACACAAAAGCTTCCCTCTACGAACACACAGACACACTCATCCTATACACATGTGAACATATATATACACACAAACAGAAACTTACACACTCACTTCCATAGAAACAATAATATCTAAACATAAATGTGACTCAACAGGTAGACAAATGAGAGAAGCAACTGAAATAGAACTAAGAAAACCAAAGTTGAACAGAAAAATGATTGGAATAATAACAACAACAACCATACCCAAATACACAATACTGACCTAAGACAAATATACACAGGTACAATAGCAACAACCACACACAAGTGAACATAGATAGAATAAAAACACACAGAGACTCAGACACGAACACACACCAAACAGAAAACACACACAAACGCATGCGCAAACAGAGACAAGAATAATTAAATAAATAAAAATTGAATAGACATTACAATACAACGGGAGGAAACAATAGTACCATTGATGATGTCACAGGTGTGTGATGAAAGAACTTTGATAGACTATATATACATATTTATATCTGTATTTTTAACCGTTGGTCAATCAATGATAAACATTGATTGCCAGATAAATTAACTATAGAGATATAAAATATACAGAATCGAAAACCAATCCAAACGAAAGAGTGAGTGTGTTTTATTATATATTTCTGGCAATATTATAATATGACCCTCCCCAAATATAACAATATAATAATAATAATAATAATAATAATAATAATAATAATAATAATAATGTATTCTTTATTAACCACAAGGGTTCACATAAAGTAGACATTAAGGACAGTACAGGACAATACAGGACGGTACAAATGGGCATTTCTGCGTGTAAAAAAACAGAGGTTGAAATAAAATAACAAAGAAAAATTCCCCAATAGGGGGGAGACTTCCAAGGGACATTTGTGGAGAAAGCCCATTAAAAGACCACAGTGGCCCTGACCACCAGGGCAAGTGCCCTCTCCCAGTTTTCCACCTTTAATTTACAGACACATACTCAGAGAAGGTCCATTCATTCGGGCCATACTTGCTTCTCTCACCCATCTTTCAACAAAATGCTGGGAAGAGAGCACTTCCCTCTCTACCCTGATTTTCCTTTTCAAATGAAATTTGAAAAAGTTAATCAGGGCATCACCGAAGAGGTAAGTGCTCGTCTTCAGCCCTTTCAAACGTGTCCACCATACTATCTCTTTCGCCATGGCCACCAGACAGATAAAAACTGCCTGCCCTTCCCGGCTAAAGGAAGGAGGCGGGGCAATCCTCACGATGGACTCAGCTGATAGCTGGATCCGTCCAACACGTGACAGCAGGTGTTCGACATAAACCCACAAGTCAGCAATGCTCGGACACTGGACGAGTGCGTGCAGGACGGTTTCGTCGCCCTGCGCGCATCTCGGACATGCCCGGCTGACGGCACCTCCATGCCTGTAGAGTTTATCCCGAACTGACAAAGCTCCTCGGTAGCACTGCCAGGCCAGGGATTTCTGGAAGTTGTCCATAGGCCCCGGCCCGAAAGTCCTTCCGAAGAGATTGGCTAGTTGATTTTCGTCGACGCCTAGAGTTTCTCCAAGTACGTCGTCGCTCTTCCCCTCCACTAATCCCCTATAGAACGCCAAGGTGGAGTTTCCACCGATCACATTGCCCGATTGGTCGAGGGCTGTGAGCGCCTGAAGACATTCCAGTCTCCAAGCGCTCCCTCTCGGTCTTCGCTTGACCCAGGACTGCAGCTCCGTCAAGGAGACGAGCTGGGGAAAAACGTGTCTTGCAAACGGCGACCACACCTGATCACCGTCGAGGAAGAGGTGGAGATGTCGTAGCCTGAGCGCGTGTCTGCGCATCATCAGCCACGGCATGCCCAGCCCTCCACGTAGCGGGTGTTGACAGCAGATGGACCGCCTGACCATCGGAGCGCGTCCCTTCCACAAGAAGCGAAAGAGCAAACGCTCCAGCGCAGTCAGGCGGGGCTTAGGACAAGGTATGACGGTCAGGCGGTAGTAGATGACGGATGCGATGTACGCATTCGCCACCTCCGCTCGACCTTTCAGGGATAGCTTCCTCTCGGCCCATTTCTGGGTGAGAGAAGCCACCCTGCTCGTCACCTCGTCCCAGTTTTTGTCCGTCTGGAGGTCTGGACCGAACCAGACCCCTAGCAATTTAACCGGTCCGTCCGTCCAGCGCCCGACGACGCTGTTGGACGGCATGGACCTGCCTCTCCAGGTGCCGAGCTGCAGGCCCACTGACTTTTCCTGGTTGATCATTGCTCCTGTCACCGCTTCGTATTCTCTTAGTGTAGTGCCGATCGCCTCGATGTGTTTGGCGTTCGACACCACTACGGTGACATCGTCGGCATATGCTGACACGGATCTTCCGCATCCTAGTTCGCGCGGGACCCCCCTCAACGTCTCCAGTTTGTGCAGTAATGGCTCGAGAGTCAATACGTACAATAGGGACGAGAGGGGACATCCTTGGCGGACCGAGCGCATGATGTTGAACGGTTCCGAAAGGTGACCGTTCACTCTCACTACAGAGCAGATGTTGCTGTGCATGGCAGCGATCCAGCCTCTGAAGACGGGCCCAAAGCCAGCCGCCCTCAGGACTGCCGTTAGGTAACGATGGTCGACCCTATCGAAGGCTTTCGACTGATCTAAATTGATCAAAGACCCACCCGTGCCAGGTTCCCTAGCTACCCTCTCTACGATGTATCGCATGAGGTGGAGGTTGTCGTGGATGGATCTGTCGGGAATGGCGCATGTCTGTGCCTCTCCCACCAGACCACCAACGACAAGCGCCAACCTCTTTGCTAGCACCTTGGCCAAAATCTTGAACTCTGTGTTTAGCAGAGTTATGGGCCTAAAATTATCTATGTTATCCCCCTTGTTCGGATCCTTTCTCAGCAGCGCCACCGTTCCTCGGCTCACAGAGCTGGGAATTCTCCCGTTCTGTTGCCAGTTGCAGTAGACGTCCGCCAAGAGGCCTCCGAACAAGTTTGGCATTTGTACGTAAAGTTCATAGGGCAGACCATCCAAACCAGGCGATTTACCCCTTGTGCAACTAGTCATTGCATCCCGTACTTCAGCGGTTGTTATCGGCTTTTCGCAACACTCCGCCTCAGTGGCCGAAAGCCGCGGCAGTCCGTCGAGGTAGACACTAAAGTCCATCCCTCGATCCGGCCCGCCACTGCCCCCGAACAGTTGAGCGAAGTGTCGCTGAAAAGCTTCACACATTTTCCCGGGATCGAGTAGCATGCGCCCGTCGTGGTCCACCAAAGACCGGATCGTGGCTTTGTTGCCACGACGCGCCTCCGCCACTCGGGCCCATTGAACGGCTTTCGTCCCCTCGTGTCTGAGAGCACGCACCCTAGCTCTGACAACGCAGCCTTCGTGCTTTGCATTGAAGAATTGGTCAAGGGCCAATTTCGCCGCAAGTACGTCGGTCGCGATGCCTTTGCTAAGCGCCTCATCTAATTTTCTAACTAATTCTCCCTCTGCTCTATTTTTCTCTATTGCTAAAGTCTTGCTAAACCTAATGGACTCTATTCTAATTGCTCTTTTCAGAGCAAACCACCACTTGTTGTTAACGATGGCCCCCGTCAACGCCCGCTTAACTAGTTCGCTAATCCGGTCTCTGTAGGCCTTGCGCGCTGGTAAGGACGCGTTTAGCTTCCAGTAGCCGGGTCCTCGTCTATGAAGCCTATCTAAGTCAAGCACACAGATCACGAATTTGTGGTCCGTGTAGCTGACTATCTTGAATTGTGGACAGCCTATGCTAGACCTATCTATTTCCCTACAAAATACTCTATCTAGATATGATCTGGATGACCCTATGCGATTTGTCCAAGTCCACATTGGTACATTCGGGAAATCCATTCGGTACCTGTCAGACAGTTCAAAACGTCTGAGCAGGTTGGTGAGACTCTTTCACCCTCCTTCCCTATCCACTAATCCCACACAATCCCAGCGTGCATCTAAGATCCCGTTCCAGTCGCCCACTAACACTAAAGAGCGGGACGTTCCAAGAAAGGTCTCCAGACGCCGGAAGAAATCAGGCCGCCCTGCTCCTGTCGGGGCATAGACGGCCACTAACCTGAAAGCTTGGCCGTCTCCGCTGGTCACGTCCAGCACCACCAACTTTCCTTCTGGGTCCAGGAAGATGGCCCGTATGGCAAGATCCAAACCTCTCCGAAAGAGCACAGCAACTCCTCCCCCCGATCCCGGACGGCTGGGACATGCGTACACATCGTAGCCGCCGAAGATCGGTGCGAAAGCCTGTGCTTCGGAGATTCTGGTCTCGCTGATGGCCACTACATCTATGTTTAGTGACCTGAGGTCGTTGAGCAGGTGGCCCTGCTTCCATGACGACCCCAAGCCACGCGCATTTATGCTGCCTATTCTGAGTGAGGTCATGTTGAAAAGGAGTGGAAAAGATGGGAAAATCCTTTTCACTGCTTGTGGCCTCCTCAGGAAGGATGTCCTTATAAATCCTCCTGGAGAGTGCTTGTCGGAAGTCTCCGATGTCTTTGGGGAATTTTTGTTTTAGTGTCATGTACGTTTTCTGTGCGATGCGAGTGATTTGTATGTGTAGAGGTGGTGTGAATTTTGAGGTTGTTGTGTAGTTTTTTTCTGTGATGCTGGTGTTGTGTTGGATGTAGTGTAATAATTGCTTGTTGTTCAAATTTAATGCTGTGTAGTGTGTATCGTTTTGGTTGTTTTGTTTTGTTTGCGTTTGTTGTGGGTTTGTTTCTGTTTCGCATTTTGGTGACTTTTGTGGTGTAGGTGATGGTGGTGTTGGGGTTAATGATGGTGATGGTGTTTGGGTTGATGGGGTTGGTGATGCTGGTGTGGATGGTGGCATATCTGTCCTAACTTTTTTGTTTCTTAATTTATTTGTTTCCCTCTGTATTTTGTTTTTGGAGGGGGGAGGAAGAGAATTTTTTCTTTTTTGGTTTCTTTTTTTTTTCCGGATATCGTTTCCCACTCCTCGTCGTCACAATCTGTCTCCAGTTGTGATAGGCCGGGGAGTGGAAAATCCTCCACAGCCGTTAGTTTTGGTTGTGGCGTGGTGGATGGTGTAGGCGCTGGTGCTAGTTCTGAAGCGTTGGGTGGTGGTGGTGTTGGTTTTGCTGGTGGTGGTGGTGGTGTTGGTTTTGCTACTGTTGCTGGGGTTGTTGCTGTTATAGTTGCTTCTGTTGTTGCTGCTACAGTTGTTGCTGCCATCTCTGCTACTGGTGGTGTTGATGGTTGTGTCACTGGGGTGGGTAGGAGAGGTGGCCTCAACCTTTTAGCCTGAGGGCAGAAAGCCCTTAGGTGGGTTCCTTCACCACAAACGACACACCTAGGTCTTCTGCCCTCGACAATTACCGTGAGGTGGCTGCCGTCAGTGAGGTCTATTACCTCTGGGATCTCCTCAATGCTTTTTTGGTCCGCTTGGATCAGGAGCTCCATCCCAGATCCGGACCAGTTCTCCTGCTTTTCTTTTGCTATTGCTATTATTTTCGTGTTGGCTTCGATGCCGGCGAGGACAGCCGCTATTAGCCAGGGAATTTCGATGGCCGGTGGAACGTGGGTCACCCTAATCTTTACGAGTCTCTGGCCACAATAGCTTGGGACGAGTGTGAAGTCGTCACTTCTTAATGGGGCCGTGGAGTGTTCTCTAGCCTCCTCTGGTGTTTCAAAGAACACGTCCACGGTTCCATACTTTTGCTCACGTCTGATGTGGGTTTTTCTTGCCCACACATGTCCCAAAGCTTTTTGGATTTGGGACTCGGATGCCCGTTCCACTCGGCGCGATTTTACATTTATTGTTCTATACGACACGGTGTATAGGCGCCGATGCTCCATTTTATTAGGTGGGGTGGGGTGAGGCTGACCCTGTATCCATCTTTCTTTACCATTTGTTTGGCATTTTCTAAATCCTCCTGAGTTACCGTAAATGCTTCGAACTGTTTTGCTACTCTGGCGAAACTGAGGGGGGGGGGGTTATAATGTCATTGTTGTTGTTGTTGCTATCGTTAATATTAATTTTAGTTTCAGTTGTGGTGGTGGTGACGTCAGTCGTCTTTGGTGGGGAAGAGTCCATTTTGCTTGATTTCATTTCAACATCACGAGTTAATTTATTTTTTTCTTCTTTTGTTTCTGTTGTCGCGGTGGTGGTGGTGGTGGTGGTGGAGGCTTTAACACCTGCAGTCATTGGTAATGGTGGGAAATGAATGTCTGCCTGAGACAAATTTAAAATATTGCTAGTGCTTATATTTTTTTTTGTGTTGGCAAACGTAGTAACATTTACAATGGTGGTGTCGGTGTGAGGTGTTAATTTGTGAGGAAGGCTTTCAGCTGCTTCGTGCAAAGGTGAATTAGCCATTTTTTTCAAAGAAATTTTTTTGATAATAATAAAAGTTTAAATTTTGGGCACAAGGCCCCAATCTTTTTGGGTGTCCTTTTCGGAAAACAATGTATGTGCGCTTATAAACAGTTAACAATAAAAATTTTCCATAAATGACAATTTTTAACAAACGGAAATAACAAACCTTTGCGGAGCTCACGATGATACGATTTACTACGTAGGTCGCCAATAATAATAATAATAATAATAATAATAATAATAATAATAATAATAATATGGAAGAAACGACTGAATAGTCAAATCAGGGAAATGAGAAATGAGATTGGAAAGCTTGAGTCCCTACTGAATAGGACACTAAAAAAGATAGACACTAAAAATAGACTGGAAATAAAGTACAAAACTAGGAGGAAAAGCTAAACATTATCATAGAGGGACTACATTGTAGCAAAGAGTGCAAAAATTAGGCGATACGAGAGCAGAGTCAGTCAGTATAGACAGAACAGCATGTTTGACAACAACCAGAAGATGCTGTTTGGACAGCTTGAAGGGAAAGAAAGAGGCAACGACTTCATCCCTGAGGCGGAACAAACTAAGACATCCTGGAGAGGAATATGGGAGCAGGATATTAAACATAATGACCAGGCAGTGTGGATTGAGACAGTACAGAAGGAGATTAGTGAACAGGCACACCAACAAACTGATTTGAGTATCACAGTTGAAACTCTTAAGGGGCAGGCCAAAAAACTAACTAACTGGAAATCACCAGGCCCAGATGGTGTGCAGTGGTATTGGATTAAAAATATAACATCCCTCCACCCGAAACTGACAACCATGTTCAATGACTGCTTGATGTCAGGTGAGGTACCAGAGTGGTTGACAAAAGGTACCACAGTTCTGGTAATGAAAGACCGAATCAAGGGTAATGATGTTACCAACTATAAACCTATCACATGTCTGTCCGTAATGTGGAAACTGTTGACAAGCATTATGTCTGAGGAAATCTACCATCACCTCCACACAAACAACTTGTTACCGGACGAACAGAAAGGATGCCGAAAGAAATCCCGTGGTACAAAGGACCAGTTACTTATTGATAAGATGGTAATGAGGAATTGCAAGAGGAGACACACTGGTCTTGCCATGGGATGGATAGACTACAAAAAGGCATTTGACATGGTGCCTCATTCTTGGATCACCAAAAGCCTGGAGATCTTCAAGGTGGCAGATAACATCAGACAGTTGTTGGGCAAAAGTATGAAGTCCTGGAAAACAGAGTTAACATCAGCTGGAGAATCCTTGGGAGGCGTGAAGATCAAGAGAGGTATCTTCCAGGGAGATAGTCTGTCCCCTCTGTTGTTTGTCCTTGCCCTGATACTCCTGACCATTACACTGCGAAAAGTGAGAGCAGAATACAAGTTGGGAAAGGGAGAGCTTACCATCAATCACCTCCTCTTCATGGACGATCTTAAGCTCTTCGGGAAGAGTGAGAATGAGTTGGATGTGCTTGTTGACACTGTCGGTATTTTCAGCAATGATATATGTATGCAATTTGGTATTACTAAGTGTGGAGTCCTTCTGATGAAGAGGGGTAAATTGAGCAGAAGCAACGGAATCCAGGTACCAACAGGTGAGATGATAAAGGAAATTGACACTGAAGAAGGATACAAGTATTTGGGTGTTCTGGAGGCTAATGACATCAAGAACAAAAAAAAATGAAGGAATTGATAAGATCTGAATACATTCGAAGAGTAAGGAGAGTATAAAAGTCACATCTGAACAGTAGGAATGTCATAAGTGGAGTAAATTCCCGAGCTGTGTCTATTATTAGGTATAGTGCGGGAAGTCTGAGATGGAATGTTGATGAACAAAAAGAAATGGATAGGAAAACTAGGAAGCTATTGACTATCTACAACATGTTCCACAAGAGGAGTGATGTCGATAGACTCTACTTAAGGAGATCTGAAGGTGAAAGAGGTCTTATCAGCATAGAGGACTGCGTTTAGATGGAGAAAAACAACCTACACAAATACGTGACTGATAGTAAGGAGCCAATGCTCAGAATTGTACTGAAGGAGAGGACAATAGACCAGGGGATGTCCAAGGAGGAAATAACAAGGAGGAAGAGCAGCCTTCATGAAAAATCCCTTCATAGTACCTTCTTTGAGAAAACTGAATTCAGAGATCCACAGACATGGAACTGGTTGAAAAGATGAGACCTTAAAAATGCTACAGAAGGAATGTTAATGGCTGCGCAAGAGCAGGCCCTCAAAACGAAGTGGTTGAAACACCATATTTACAAGGAGGAGGCTAACCCACTGTGTAGGATCTGTGGAGAGAGAGAGGAGACTGTGGCTCACATTGTTTCCGAGTGTAAACACCTAGCCCAGACTTACTATAAAGGCTGGAGACATGATGTGATGGGCAGGGTCATCCACTGGCACCTATGCAAAGTAAACAATTTACCACAATCTGAGAAGTGGTATGAGCATAAGCCAAGAGTCGGTGATAGAAAACGATCAGGTGAAGGTGCTGTGGGATTTTAGGATACAGACGGACAAGAAACTGGAACACAATAGACTTGACCTGGTGGTTTTGGACAAGGAAAAAAGATTGTGCCTGATTGTAGATGTGGCCTGCCCATTTGACACGAGAGTGCAAGAGAAGGAGAGGGAGAAAATTAACCGATACCAGGACTTAAAGTGGGAGGTAAAAAGGATTTGGAACTGCCATGAAGTCAAAGTGGTC
This sequence comes from Eledone cirrhosa, assembly GCA_964016885.1. Taxonomy (NCBI): domain Eukaryota; kingdom Metazoa; phylum Mollusca; class Cephalopoda; order Octopoda; family Eledonidae; genus Eledone; species Eledone cirrhosa. Next base: position 13,311,310 of record OZ024740.1, read on the forward strand.
CCGATTGTCATAGGCGCACTAGGTACTATCTCAAAAAGTTTCCAGGGATGGTTAAAGAAAATTGGCCCCTTCACGCTTTTTGGAACACTTCAAAAGGCATGCTTGCTGGGAACAGCAAGAACCCTCCGATACGTCCTGAATATCTGAGGTTGCAGGTAGTGGCTTGATATTCATTTCAACAAACCTTCCAGTTAACTAACATCAATGACTGAGACCCAAAGAACAATAATAATAATAATTGTTTCTACTTTAGGCACAAGGCCAGCAATTACCCAGTGCATTACTGTTACTTTATGTTATCGACCCCGTAAGGATGAAAGGCAAAGTCAATCTCGGCGGGATTTGAACTCTGATCGTAAAGGGACGTAACTATGCTGTAAAGCATGGCGTCCGACCCTCTACCGATACTGCCAATCAATAATAAGTAATAATAAGTAATATAATATAATAATAATAATAGTAAGTGTGGAGTCCTTGGGATGAAGAGGGGGTAAATTGAGCAGAAGCAACGGAATCCAGGTACCAACAGGTGAGACGATAAAGGAAATTGATACTGAAGAAGGATACAAGTATTTGGGTGTTCTGGAGGCTGATGACATCAAGAACAAAAAGAATGAAGGAATTGATAAGATCTGAATACATTCGAAGAGTAAGGAGCGTATTAAAGTCGCATCTGAACAGTAGGAATGCCATAAGTGGAGTAAATTACCGAGCTGTGTCTATTATTAGGTATAGTGCGGGAAGTCTGAGATGGAATGTTGATGAACAAAAAGAAATGGATAGGAAGACTAGGAAGCTATTGACTATCTACAACATGTTCCACAAGAGGAGTGATGTCGATAGACTCTACTTAAGGAGATCTGAAGTGGAAGAGGTCTTATCAGCATAGAGGACTGTGTTTAGATGGAGAAAAACAGCCTACACAAATACGTAACTGATAGTAAGGAGCCAATGCTCAGAATTGTACTGAAGGAGAGGACAATAGACCAGGGGATGTCCAAGGAGGAAATAACAACGAGGAGGAAGAGCAACCTTCATGAAAAATCCCTTCATAGTACCTTCTTTGAGAAAACGGATTTCAGAGATCCACAGGCATGGAACTGGTTGAGAAGAGGAGTCCTTAAAAAGGCTACAGAAGGAATGCTAATGGCTGCGCAAGAGCAGGCCCTCAAAACGAAGTGGCTGAAACACCATATTTACAAGGAGGAGGCTAGCCCACTGTGCAGGATCTGTGGAGTGAGAGCGGAGACTGTTTGCTCACATTGTATCCGAGTGTAAACACCTAGCCCAGACTTACTATAAAGGCTGGAGACATGATGTGATGGGCAGGGTCATCCACTGGCACCTATGCAAAGTAAACAATTTACCACATTCTGAGAAGTGGTATGAGCATAAGCCAAGAGTCAGTGATAGAAAACGATCAGGTGAAGGTGCTGTGGGATTTTAGGATACAGGCGGACAAGAAACTGGAAGACAATAGACCTGACCTGGTGGTTTTGGACAAGGAAAAAAGATCGTGCCTGATTGTGGATGTGGCCTGCCCATTCGACACGAGAGTGCAAGAGAAGGAGAGGGAGAAAATTAACCGATACCAGGACTTAAAGTGGGAGGTAAAAAGGATTTGGAACTGCCATGAAGTGAAAGTGGTCCCGATTGTCATAGGCGCACTAGGTACTATCTCAAAAAGTTTCCAGGAATGGTTAAAGAAAATTGGCCCCGCCCCGCTTTTTGGAACACTTCAAAAGGCATGCTTGCTGGGAACAGCAAGAACCCTCCGATACGTCCTGAATATCTGAGGCTGCAGGTAGTGGCTTGATATTCATTTCAACAAACTTTCTAGTTAAATAACATCAATGACTGAGACTCAAAGAATAATAATAATAATAATAATAATAATAATAATTGTTTCTACTTTAGGCACAAGGCCAGCAATCACCCAGTGCATTACTGGTACTTTATTTTATCGACCCTGTAAGGATGAAAGACAAAGTTAACCTCGGCGAGATTTGAACACAGAATGGCAAGGGCCGTAACTCTATGCGTGAAAGCATGGTGTCCGACACTCTACCGATACTGCCAAAATGATTTCTTTATTGGCCACAAGGGCTGAAATTAAGAAAAACATTACAGACGACACAGGACGGTACAGGACGGTACGATGTGGGTTTTGTGCGTGCAAATATTTTTATTATTTATATAAGAAAAGAAAAAAAAGACATAGAAACATATTTAAATATAAACAATAAAAATGAAAATTGAAACAATGAAAAATTCCCCAATAGGGGGGAACCTCCGATGGTTACTCGTGGCGAAAACCACACAAAAGACCACGGCCACCCTGACCACCAGGGCAAGCGCCCTCTCTCAATTTGTCCATTTCTCAAACTACAGACGTATATTCAGAGCGGTCCCGTTCACTTGGACCATTCTCGCTACATTCACCCACCTTTCAACAAACTTGCTAGAAGGCAGCACTTGCCTCTCCACCCTGATTTTCCTCTTCAAGGGAAACTTGAAAAAGTTAATTAGGGATTCGCCGAAGAGGAAAGTGTCTGTCTTTAACCCTTTCAACCTTGTCCACCACACAATCTCTTTCGCCATGGCGACCAGGCAGATGAAAACCGCCTGCCCTTCCTCCTTCAAGGAAGACAACGAGACCATCTGCACAATGGACTCAGTCGATAACCGGATCAGTCCTACACGCGACAGCAACTGTTTGACATAGCTCCACAAGTCAGCAATGCTCGGGCACTGAACGAGTGCGTGCGCGACGGTTTCGTCGCTCAACGCGTATCTCGGACAGGCTCGGCTGACGGCACTTCCGTGCCTGTAGAGCTTATCTCGAACCGGCAACGCTCCCCGGCAGCACTGCCAGGCCAGGGATTTTTGGAAGTTATCCATAGGCCCCGGTCTGAAAGTTCTCCGGAAGAGAGCAAACAGCTGATCTACTTCGACGCCCAGGATCTCTCCGAGAACGTCGTCGCTCTTCCCCTCCACTAGTCCGATGTTCCACCTATACTGGTGCCCAACTGGCTGAGGGTAGTGAGCGCCTGGAGACATTCCAGTTTCCAAGTGCTATCCCTCGGTCTTTTCCTGACCCAGGACTGCAGCTCCGTCAAGGAAACGAGCTGTGGGAAAACGTGCCTGGCGAACGGCGAACACACCTGTTCACCGTCAAGGAAGCACCAGAGATGTCGCAGCCTCAGCGCATGTTTGCGCATCATCAGCCATGGCATGCTCAGTCCTCCACGCAACGGGTGTTGACAGCAGATGGATCGTCTGACCATGGGAGCGCGTCCCTCCCACAAAAAGCGGAAGAGGAGGCGCTCCATTTTGGTGAGAGTTTGACCGGGCAAGGGACAACGGTGAGGCGGTAGAAGATGACGGATGCGATGTACGCATTCGCCACCTCCGCCCGGCCTTTCAGGGACAACTTCCTCTCGGCCCATTTCTGGGTGAGGGAGGCCACCTTACTCGTCACCTCGCTCCAGTTCTTCTCCATCTGGAGGTCCGGTCCGAACCAGACCCTGAGCAATTTAACCGGTCCGTCCGTCCAACGCCCCACGACGTTGTCGGACGTCATGGACTTGCCTCTCCAGTTGCCGAGCTGCAAGTCCACCGACGTTTCCTGGTGTATATTTGCTCCTGTCACCGCTTCGTATTCCTTAAGAGCGGTGCCGAGCATCTGGACGTGTCTGGACGGATTTCCCGCATTCTAGTTCCCGTGGGACGCTCCTCATCGCCCCCAGTTTGTGCAGTAACGGCTCGAGAGCCAATACGTACAAGAGGCACGACAGGGAACAACCCTGGCGGACCGAGCGCATGATGCCGAACGGCTGCGACAGGTGACCATTCATCCTCACACCTAAGCAGATGTCGCTGTACATCGCAGCGATCCAACCCCTGAAAACGGGCTCGAAACCGGCTGCCTCGAGGACCGCTGCCAGGTACAGATGGTCGACCCTATCGGATGCTTTGGATTGACCCAAGTTGATCAGGGCCCCACCCGTGCCAGATTCCTTAACTACCCTCTCTATGATGTATCGCATGAGGTGGAGTTTGTCGTGTATGGATCTGTCCGGAATGGCGCATGTCTGCGCCTCTCCCACCAGACCCATGAAAAGCGTCAACCTCGTTGCTAACACCTTGGCCAAAATCTTGAACTCTGCGTTTAGTAGGGTTATGGGCCTGAAGTTGTCTATAACGCCACCGCTCCCTGGCTTACAAAACTAGGAATGCTCCGTTCTGTTGCCAGTTGCAGCAGACATCTGCCAAGAGGTCACCGAACAAGTCTGGCATAAATGCATAAAGCTCGTAGGGCAGACCATCCAAACCTGGCGATTTACCCCTCGTGCAGTTAGCCATCGCTTCCCGTATTTCACCGGCTGTTATTGGCTTTTCGCAACACTGTGCTCCGGTCGTCGAGAGCCGAGCCAGTCCGTCGAGGTATGCACTGAAGTTCATACCCCGATCCGGCCCGCCGCTGCTCCCGAACAGTTCAGCAAAGTGCTGCTGAAAAGCTTCACACATCTGCTCGGGTTCGAGCGACACGTGTCCGTTTTGGTCAGATAAAGACTGAATTGTGGCTTTGTTGTCACGTAGCGTCTTTGCCACCCGGCCCCATTGGACGGCTTTTGTCCCCTCGTGTTTCAGAGCACGCGCTCTAGCTCTGACAACGCAGCCTTCGTGTTTTGCGTTGAAGAATTGGTCGAGTGCCAATCTCGCCGCAAGCACGTCGGTTGCGATGCCTGTCCTAAACGCCTCTTCTAGCTTTCTGACTAGCTCTCCCTCTACTCTATTTTCCTCTATCACTAGTCCTTTGCTAAACCTAATCGACCCTACTTTAATTGCCCTTTTCAGGGCGAACCACCACCTGTTGTTGACGACCGCTCTCGTCAACGCCCGCTTAACTAATACGCTAAATACGCTAATCCGGTCTCTGTAGGCTTTGCGCGCCGGGAAAGACGCGTTCAGCTTCCAGTAACCGGGTCCTTGTCTATGAAGTCTGTCTATGTAGATCTCACAGATCACAAATTTGTGGTCTGTGTAGTTGACTATTTTAAATGGTAGACAACTTATACTAGCCTTATCTAGTTCTCTGCAGAATACCCTATCGAGATACGATCTGCATGACCCGATGCGGTTTGTCCATGTCCACATTGGCACATTTGGGTGATCCAGTCGATACCTGTCAGACAGTTCAAAACGTCTGAGCAGGTTGGTGAGGCTCTTGCACCCACTCCCCTATCCACTAACCCCACACAATCCCAGCGTGCATCCAAGATACCGTTCCAGTCGCCCACTAACACTAAAGAGCGGGGCGTTCCAAGAAATGTCTCTAGACGTCTGAAGAAATCTTGCCGTCCTGCCGCTGTTGGGACGTAGACGGCTACTAGCCTGAAAGCATTGCCTTCACTGCCGGTCACGTCCAGCACCACCGACTTACCTTCTAGATCCAGGAAGATGGCCCGTATGGCGAGATCCAAGCCTCTTCGAAAAAGCACGGCAACCCCTCTCACCGATGCTGGACGGCTGGGAGATGCGTATATATCGTAGCCACCGAAGATCGGTGCAAAGGCTCGTGCTTCGGAGATTCTGGTCTCGCTGATGACCACCACATCTAAGTTTACTGACCTGAGGTCGTTGCGCAGGTGACCCTGCTTCCAAGATGATCCCAGACCACGTACATTTATACTGCCTATTCTAAGTACGGCGATGGTGGACAGGGTGAGTGAGAAAGGATCACTTACATTGATCGTGTGGTGAAGGGACAGTAGAACCCTCCCTTTGGCTGGTCATGGGTGTTTCGAATGTCGGCGTATATCCTCTTGGTAACCGACCCACTGAAGTCTCCAACTGCGTTGGGGAATTTTTGTTTTAAAAGTTTGTAATGTTCTATTTTGATTTCAATGATGGTTATGTTTTTCGGGAGAGTTCTTGGTGTTGGTGGGGTGTAGTAGCTTTTTTCTGTAATGTCTATGATCAAACTCACTTCCGGAAATTAAACCGTTAGAAGAATCACTCTACAGCAACTCGAAGCTCGGATAACAATATAATAGGACCGGTGTACAATCCATGGCTGTGACTGATTAAAAACATTCACTAAAATAAAACATAGCGAATGTGATGGAAAAGATAGCAATAACATTGATACTCTCAACACATACACATTTAACATTACAGAAACGACCGTCATACTACATCCACCATAAACCCATAGTTTTAATACAAAAACAGCTTTGCCTGCCTGATATGCTCGTAAACATTTGTTATTTTATGTGATACCTTTGCCTTGCAGAAATTATATATGCCTAGTACCATTGCCTGTTTCCTTCCTGTATATGCCTAATGCATTTACACTCTATACGCTTGCATATGTACTGCTAGTCCCCTCGTTTTACGAGTAAGTTTCTACCTTAATGCCTCTTTAATTGTTATACTATTCCCTTGTAATCTCTGTCGCATGCATTCCACTCTGTGCCTTTTTAATTTTAATTTTTAATTTTTAATTTTAATTATTGTACAATTCTCTTGAAATCTATGTCGCATCCATTCCACTCTGTAGATACGAAACTGTTGTTGACAAAATTAATATCCATGTATCTATATGATTGTTCAGTTGAATAGGAGGTTAATTATATGCACACACATTGCTAGTGCTCCGATGATTCCAAACGATAGTTTGGAAGAAACGATTGTCAGCAATAAAATGATTTGAACATAGCTTTGATTATTGTGTAATTTATATTCCGGCTCTGTAAAACATCTGATTTTTCTTACTGGTAATAAGGTAGTAATAAATTACTGACCTTTCCTGTTTATAGTTGTATATAGTGTATACATAACTATAAATAATATATATATATATATATATATATATATATTATTGACGCTATAGTCACATATATGTTATGGAATACTGTTAGCTTCTCGCTACAACAATTTCTATACTTTTCATTTATATATATATATATATATATGTATATATTTATATATATATATATATATATATATATATATATATATATATATATATATATATATATATATATATATATATATATATATATATATATATATATATTATATATAGAAGTAGTTCCACAACAGTTAGTTCACCATACCGAGAACAAATGTTTCACCTTATTCGGATCCTCAGCTCGGTCTAAATGAAGTTGTACGGAAAAGGAAAAACAACCGTACGAATACGCATGTGCAGTCACTTCTCCTGGAGGACGTAAACCCACAATACATCGATGTCAGTGAGATACCTGTGGATGCCCAGAATAAATTATTTGTTATTCAGAATATTGTAGATTGTTGACGTGAGTCAATGAAGACCCACATCACCAATAACTCCAAGAGCAGCACGCCATCAGGATGCACTTGCCGAAGACATGAAGCTTGTCCCCTTCAACAACAGTACAACACATCTTCATAAGAGGTCAAATCCTATGTAGGTATGGCGGAGGGCCGTTTTAAAGAACAGTTCCTAAATCATTTGTTTACATTCAGACACCCGGACAAACGATAGTCCACAAAGCCCGCGAGCCACATATGGTCCTTCAAGGACACAGGCGTGGATTATTCCATTCAATGGAAAGTTATTATTAAGTCTAAGCCATACGGAAATCGGAATCCGTCTTGTGGGCTGAGCATTGAAGAAAGAATCAATATCCTGTGGAGGTGCGTCATAGCGCTTTCTAAATTCAAGGATTGAACTTGTCTCGCGTTGTCCGCACCTCTTACGTAATTAAAAAGCTACAGACTGACTAACATGAACAATCTATTATATTCTGGACTGAACAACATGATTAATCTATTATTATTCTGAGTTTTCACCTATCTAATGTGGGTGACTCCCCTTTGGGAAGTGGCTTCTTCTGCACATGCGTATTCATGCAATTGTTTTTCCTTTTCCGTATAATCTCATTTAAGCCGATCTTATGATCCGACTAAGGTGAAATATTGTTCTCGGAAATGTTGAATTAACTGTTGTGGAACTATTTATATATATATAGAATCTTACTTTACTCCCCTTTTCAAATATATATATATATATATATATGTGTGTATGTGTGTGTGTGTGTGTGTGTGTGTGTGTGTGTGTGTGTGTGTGTGTGTGTGTGTGTGTGTGTGTGTGTGTGTGTGTGTGTGAATGAAAATGGCGTGCTGCGTTGTTGCGAATATGAACATATGAATGAAAATAGACCGAAAAACATGAATGTCCATCATCAGTAGTCTGCTGATATCATTGGTATTTCTTCGCATTAAAGATTAGGTACCTAAAATCAGTGCTAGCGATAACTGAATTAAGTTATCGGGACAGAGGAAAGGAAACAAACAACATGGTGGTAATGCAACGCAAAGAGACGAAAAGAGAGAGACAAGTCAATGAATCTTGTGGACTTAAGTCCGAACACATCAAATGACGAGAAGAGGCAGACACGTCCGAGCCTCGCGAAAAGTGAAAGAGGAAAGAATTTCACACAGGTCAGACGGGAGGAAGTGAGAGAGGGGGAGTAGCAGAGAGTGAGTGAAAGTGTGAGGAGGAGGCCAGCCGATATATATATATATATATATATATATAAATGTAAGTATGTATGTATACGTACATACATATATGTATACAGACGTACAGTAGCATGCATATATATATATATATATATATATATATATATATATATATATATATATATATATATACATATATACATACAGGTACACATACATATATGCACGCATCAGTTTAGCGGACGCTTATTATAACGCCGCTTTGTTCGTTTGTAAACAAACTGAACGGCCTGAATTTATGCCATACGGTGTTAAGGCAACCACGTCACCTTTTTGTTCAACACTGACACAGGAACGATGTACTAGTTTCAAGCTTGTTAGCTATCATCAGCACCGTATACCCATCTGCCAGATAGTTGAACGTTCGAAAGTATATACTTTCCTTATGAAAATTAACGGCTGAGCAGTCTAATTTGCATATTGAGTGAGTTAAATCGGTCAGGCATATCTGGCAGATGGGTATACGGTGCTGATGATAGCTAACAAGCTTGAAACTAGTACATCGTTCCTGTGTCAGTGTTGAACAAAAAGGTGACGTGGTTGCCTTAACACCGTATGGCATAAATTCAGGCCGTTCAGTTTGTTTACAAACGAACAAAGCGGCGTTATAATAAGCGTCCGCTAAACTGATGCGTGCATATATGTATGTGTACCTGTATGTATATATGTATATATATATAAATATATATATATATATATATGCATGCTACTGTACGTCTGTATACATATATGTATGTACGTATACATACATACCTACATTTAAGTAAGTGCCATACTAAGAGTGAGAAATGAAATTTCGTTTTCATTTTTTTTCAACTTAGATATATATATATATATATATATATATATATATATTTGAAAAGGGGAGTAAGGTTCTATAAAAAAATAAGGGTTATAGAGAAAAGGGGAATTGGAAATAGCACGGAAATATATATTTAGGGTCTGTTTTTCTTTTTTTCTTCTTTGATTCGTCAAAGTGATATTATTGGAAAAATGAGAGGAACAATTCTTTTAAAAAGGAGTTTTATAATGTATATAAAGTATATAAAAAAATAACCGGTTTCTATGTATCAGTAAAATCCATTTTATCAAATGTTGAATATTACAATTAAAAAGAATTAATAAGAGTTAAAAATCAAAGATTTAAAATTAAGTGTTGAGGCAGGTTTGTCCCTCTTTCTTGTTGAGAAGAAGACTGGATCTAAAATGGAATCATATATATATAGAAAGAGAGGTCATCATAGTAGTAGTAGTAGTAGTAGTAGTAGTAGTAGTAGTAGTAGTAGTAGTTTATTTTTTCACACAGAACAAAATTATTTTTAGGGAGAGGGAAATTTCTGTAAATATGTGTGTGTATCTCAATTGTGTTAATGGACTGGTCAAGAGTTCATATATATATATATATATATATATATATATATATATATATATATATATATATATACAGTGCCCCGCAAAAGTTTACAACACATTAGGAAAAATGCGGTTTTAGGTATTTTTAATAAAGTTAGGGTAATGAAAATTTAACTACCGATAGAACATATAATGAGGCATTTAATGATACAATCATAGTTTTAAAAAAATAACAAGGAAATAACTCATGAAGAAAAATCAATATTTTTATAACGCAAAAGTTTACAACACATTTATTAAATCATCTCTTAATATTTCGTAGCGTAACCTTTGTTGCTAATTACACCCTGTAGGCGTTTGGAGTAGCCTCCTACAAACTTCTTGCATGTTTCTTGGCTAATATTTATCCATTCTTCACAACAAATTTTCTTTAGTTCAGGGATATTTTGGGGTTTCCTTTTTTGAATTCTCTCCACAAATTTTCGATCGGGTTAAGATCTGGAGACTGACATGGCCATTTTAGAACATTTATTCCATTCGTACTTAACCAAGATTGTGTTAGCTTTGCAGTATGTTTTGGATTGTTATCTTGTTGAAAAAACCAACCTGGCTTTAAGCTGAGAGAATGTGCACTTTGATGTAAATTCCTTTGGAAAATACCTCTATAATAAGTGCCACCCATACTTCCTTCTATTATTTCAATATTTCCTACTCCTGTGGCACTAAATCAACCCCAGACCATGATTGATCCACCTCCAAATTTTACAGTTGGAATAGTATTCTTCAGCGAATATTCAGTACCTTTCTTTCTCCAGACTTTTGCCACAGCATTTCGACCAAAATGTTCAATTTTTGTTTCGTCCGACCAAAGTACATCTTCCCAAAATGACGCAGGTTTGATGAGATGCTCATTTGCAAAGTTTAATCGACGAAGAACGTGTTTCCTCGTAAGAAGTGGTGTTTTCCTTGGAGACCTCGAGAAGATATTATATCGACGAAGTGAACGACTAATTGTATCTGTGCTCACTTTTACTCCACTTTCTTCTAGGTCATCCTGAAGATTTTTAAGAGTACACCGGGGTTCGTTGCCAACCTTTCTCGTCAATAACCGAGCTGCACGTTCCGTTATCTTTCTAGGACAACCAGAACTAATTAGAGGACAGATGGAATGATGAGATTTCCAGTGACGAATTATTGTACCAACTGAACTCAATGGCACATTTAACTGACAAGATATCTTTCTATAACCAACACCATTTGTATGAAGGTCTACAATGCGTTTACAGAGGTCTTGATCAATCAGTTTATTTTTCCCCATATTGTCCATGTTTACAGGACGGTTGTCAATGTTTACAGGATGGTTGTCAGACAAATAATGATGTAATGTTTTTAATAGTCCTTAGAAGTTACATTAAACCTAATCTAGAACATTCTACTGAATTTTAAATCTGAAAATTTAAGAATTTTCATGAAAAAAAGCGATAAATATTTTTTGCGTTATAAAAATATTGATTTTTCTTCATGTGTTATTTCCTTGTTATTTTTCTAAAACTATGATTGTATCATTAAATGCCTCATTATATGTTCTATCAGTGGTTAAATTTTCATTACCCTAACTTTATTAAAAATACCTAAAACTGCATTTTTCCTAATGTGTTGTAAACTTTTGCGGGGCACTGTATATATATATATATATATATATATATATATATATATATATATATATATATATATATATATATATATATATATAACGAAGGAAGTGTGGTAAGGAACCAGGTGGACCATAACGCGTCCAGAAATACCCGTCGAAAGGGCTTGAGCTCTGCCGTCAGGGTCAAGCATTTTCATATATATATATATATATATATATATATATATAAACTGAGAAGACTGTTGAACCCTCATATGTTGATATAAGACGGGAGAGTCTATATATATATATATATATATATATATATATATATATATATATATATATCGTTTCTGAATTTGTTTAGCAAGATTCTTTATCTGAAATCGTGTGTTGAAACCGATATTGTTATACTTTGGGAGGGTCATGTTGCCAATAAGAAACACACGCACCAGTGCTTTCACTTCAATTTATTATATATTTATAAATTTATAAATTTACAAATCTACAAATTTATAAATTTCTGGTTGGTTGGTTGGTTCCACAACCAGATAGTTGTTTGTATATAGTCATAGTCCTTTCGTCACACACTCTGTGACCTCTTCAGTGACTGGGGATTCCTTTCTTTGTTTCTGTGCCTTTCCTTTCTTCTGTCCTACGCCATTTTGTTTCTGTCTGTGTGTTGTGTGCTCAGTTTGCGCATGCGCCACATCCGGGTGTCTGTGTGTGTTTGTGTTCATTTATCTATTTGTTTATTTATTTACATGTTATTGGTTGGTTGTTTGTTCTATGTGTGTGTGTGTTTTCATTTTGTCCTTAATTGTAAGTTGTGATGTTGCTGTTCCACTCATATTTTCTATTTAATTTTGGTTGTAATTCTTTTATGTTTATTGCCTCTGTAATTTGTCTAAACATTGCATCTTTTCTGTGTGTAGATTCTATTTTTATTTCTATGTTCTCTAATTTACCCTTGTGTTCTATTTTAGCATGTTGGTAGAGTACAGATGATTCTTTATTATCTTGAAGGTCTCGCCAGTGTTCATTTATCCGTTCCCCTATACTACGAGCTGTCTCACCTATGTACACTATATTTTTGTTTCTACATTGTCCTTCAGTACATCTTATGCTATACACTACATTTCTAGTTTTACAGTTAATATGGGGGCTTATTTTACAGGTTATACATTTCTTATCTATACATGAAGGTCTTTGGAACGGGTATGTCTTGCTAATAAGTGTTTTTACGGAGGTACCTGGTCTTTCTACTATCTTAATATTGAGTTTATGTTTATTTAGGGCCCTTCTAAATTTGTAGGCTAGTTCGCCTCTAGGGGTTGTATCGATGAACATTACACTCTGGTATTTATTGCTATCATACCATGAGTTTATTCTATTGGCCTTGTTCCTAGTTCTTTCTATTCTATTCCAAAATGTGCTCCTATACAAGGGGCAGGTCCCATTTATGTCATTATTTACCATTTTTTCCCATTTGGTTCTGGCTCCTCTATACACTCTGATTCTATCTCTCTGATTGTAGCCATAGAACTGCATACGGTGGATGAAGTGTTGTATGTGTCTCTCTAGTTCTTCGGGGTTGCACATGCGGGACACATTTCTCATCACCCGTACCAAATCCGCAATCAGTATGTTGATTTTGGTATGGTCCGAAATGGCCGAGTTTCGGTGGATCAGATGTTTGGAAGTCATGGGTTTGGCATAATGGGAATGGAGGATTTGTTTTTGGTTGTTAATGGTATCTAACCAGAGCTCTGTGTCTAGTACAGGTAATCGATGGTTGGGGTGTCTACTTGGGTAGTCTATAGTAACTCTAATGCTCTGGTGGATGCAGTTTGCTATTTGCTGGATGCTTTCCATTGTGTTTTTCTCTAGTTCCTGACTGTTCTCTAGTGGGGGTGTCTTAACTACGATGTTTATATCATCTACGTAGCGGGAGTACATTATCAGGGTTAAGCTGTCTTCTAATTGTTCTTTAAGTTTAAGTTTAAGTCTACTGTCCCACCATACCATGAATAAGTTAGCTATGTCGCCTGCAATGCTAACACCAATGGCTGCTCCTTCCTCTTGGGCATATGTTTTTCCATTAAATTTGAACATATGTTCCTTAAGGGTTAATTTAATGCTGGCCCCTACCGCATGTGCAATCATTTTCTTCAGTTCATCGTGGTTTTCGGGTGTCCGTATGGCTCTGGTCCACCCGTTCCATCTATCTGTGTGGGTTTTCTTGGCCATTGAGTTAATGGTAGGTGGTCTGCCTCTTGCTGGTCTTGTAGGGCACAGGTTGCTAAGGTCATATGTGTCTAGGTAACTATTACTATGGGTAAGCTTAAGTAGAAGTCTCAGCTCACTGGTATCAATCCCACGGAACTCAACCTTGCTCTCGCTGATCATTTCTACGCATTTCTCCACAGCAAAATCCACGTCAATAGATGGATACAGGGACACAACATCCATACTGCCTATTATGCAGTTTGTTAGGTCCCCAGATCGGTTACTCACGCCGATTCTGCTGAGGAGGTCCTCCGTGCTGTCACATACATCTGGGGACATCTCAATGATGGGGCGTATGATCAGGGAGAGGAAGTAGGACAGTCTGTAGTTACTAGCAATGTTAGCTCCACAGACTGGCCGTGTTGGTGGTCCCGCGACAGGGTCACAGCCCGTTTTATGGTCTTTTCGAAGCCCATACAACGCCGGCACGTCATTGTTCCAGGCCTGGAAGTTGTTGGCAGTCCTTTTGTTGGGCTGCATTATATTCGTCCACATCACCATATGGGCATTGAGGGCTTTTTCTCTATCCTCATGCTCCTGTGGTGTTACCTCTCTTGTGTTAGTGATGTGGGGTTGCATTGCCTGGATGTAGTTTGGCAGGCTGTCAACCGACATTCTGCCAGACTTGTCTGTTGGAAAGCATGCTATCTCTCCATTACGTGAGCGCTGCATGAGCTTACGCAAGCCATTTGCAGATTTTTCTCCCAGTTGCTGGGCCTCTATTCTATTATGCTTCTTGCTATACTGTTCTATAATATTTCTAAGTTCGGATCTAGCTATACTAAATTGTGCTTCTGTTTGTTCATCGACCTGCGACGGCAACTGCGTGCGTTTGTTAAATCGTAAAGTCGTGGCGTGGACTCGTCGCAGGTCGAATGATTTATCGGAGGGATTATAAAACGGAGAGTTCCAGGCTGCTGCTTTATGTGTACTAGTGCTATTGTTATTGTTAGTTGTGTTGTTTCTATTTCTATTTCCACCAACAGCCTCATGGTTGTTTCTATGTCTCTCATAATTACTCCTGTCTCTTTCCACTGGCTCAATGTTGTTATCTACCCTATTTTGTGTGTCTGTGTGTTCGTCTTGGTTATTCTCTTTGTCCTTAGTCTCCCTTCTCCTTTAATCCTATTACTTTCCCTTATTTCTGTGATTTCTGTGCTACTGTCATTACTTGTTTTCTGTGTCTGTGTGTTTGTTAAGATTGTGGTGGTGGTGAGAGGTATTGAATGCGTGTGTGTTGTTGTTGTTGATGTGTGCTGTTGTTGATGTGTGTTGTTGTTGTCTCCGTGTGTGTTATCGTTGTTGTGTGTGTTGTTATTGTTGTTTGTGTCTGCGTGTCTGTTGTTGTTGTTTCTGGGTATGTTGTTATTGTTGTTGTTGTTGATGTGTGTGTTGTTGTTATTGTTGTTTGTGTCTGTGTGTCTGTTGTTGTTGGGATGTGTGCTGTATATGTGTGTGCGTATATTGTTGCTTTTGTTTTTGATGCTCCAGCGTAGTTTTGTAAATGATTTTTCTATTTCTGACAGACAACTAATCATATTTACCTTCTTGAATGTCGCAAATTTCGGCGGCAAACATAACACAGACATTTCATCATTATCTATTTTTGCGTTCCCATATATGTTGGTGTTTTTGTTGTTGAACTCTTCTGATAATGAGGTGTCGGCCATGTTGATACCGTCAATTTTGTCGGGATATCTATTGGTATACTCTATAGTATCCTGATTTAGCTTTGCCTGTTTAAGCCACTTTAGTTTCCTGTTAAAGTGCTTATCACATTCTTGAGTAATGTACTGTTCTTCAGGGCGTATAAGGCTTATAAATATTAGTTTCTCTCTTGGTGTGGTGATCCTAGCTATTTCTTGTATTAGGTTACGCTTTTGTTTTTCTTGATGACTTAATTCTCTATAGATCTTCTTTTTTATGTTTAGAATTAATGTTCGTTTTAGCCTATCTGCTTGTTTTTTGGTGAGTTGTAATCTTCTAACGTCGGTATTGATGGTGTTGGTGTAGATTCTGGACGAGGCACACATTTTTAAGTTAGAGATTTGAAACCTCATCTATTTGCTTCCTTGGCACTTTTTACATAGGTGTATAAATTTTCATGTCCGTCCGACCACGTCTACTACAATTTAATTGTGCACAACTGAATTTCAACCACCACCCATTTCACAAATATATATTAGATATGTATGTCGGGTCACTCTTCAGTGCTACTGGTAACATGTACCCAGTACAACCTGTCGCACGGTCGGGTCGTAGGCGACTAAACCGGCAACCCCACCAAGTTTACTTGGTGAGGAGGGGGATTTTGGACACCCTGCAGGACAAAAAACAAAACCTGACAAAGGGCGGAAGAACTCAAGAGCCATCCAAAAGTGTGTAAATATGTATATACACATGTTCATATGTATGTATATGTATATGTGTATATACATGGGTGCATGTGTATGTATATGCGCTGGGACATAGAAATAGTCGGGCTGGATACCTGATCGCGCGGTTAAACCACTGGGAGTGAAGGACCCCTAGCCCTTGTCAGGGCATTCTTCTAGGAGAAGGCAACTCAGGAAACTGGGATAACTCCGATATAAAACCTGCGGCTCAGTAGTTACCGATGATGTTGATCTTTTCTTCTTTTCGGGTTATAGCTACTGTCGCTCAGAGAGTGGGATTGGCTCAGTGCACAGTCTTTCCTCACTTTAAACAATATCTTCACGCACAGGCATTTCACGATGGAATTAATTAATAATTATTAATAATGTTATATCGTGCAATGGTCATACTCGATAACGAGGGGGCAGCCATCATATATATATATATATATATATATATATATATATATATATATATATATGGTGGTGTATAAATATGAATATGTGTCAGTGTTTGCAGGTGTGTTTGCAGGTGTGTTTGCAGGTGTGTTTGCAGGTGTGTTTACAGGTGTGTTTACGTGTGTGAGAAAGAGAAAGGTGTGAGAGAAGGGAAATGTCTTCACATTTTCTGTTTGAAGGTTAGATTTCTCGTTTAATTGGATATTTCATCCAATTAATGCTAAGTGGTAGTGTTATTTTCCTGTCTGTTAGTCTGTCTGTCCGTCTGTCTGTCTGTCTGTCTGTCTGTCTGTCTGTCTGTCTGTCTGTCTGTCTGTCTGTCTGTCTGTCTGTCTGTCTATCTATCTCTTTATCTGTCTGATGCGTGGAACATCACCGGTAAGCTTTTTTGTTAATTTCTATGCAAAAAACCGAACTAATTGTTTGAAAAAAGATATCATTTTGTAGATTAACCCCCAAGCTGAATTGTCAGCTGGGTGGTAACCCCATTTTTCGCCCCTTTAGGGGCGAAAATTTAATTTAAAATTGTTTTAAAATATCAAATTTTGCCAACTATAAAACATGAATAACACGAAGGGAACGCTGGAGAACGTCGACAGAGAAAAGAGAAGTAAAGAGGCAGATTTTAACGTTATATCTGCTTCTGCTACTATGGACGTCGCCATAGATACGACTGTCAATAAAGGGAAAAAAATATTGCCACTTGAAGATTGTACAATTTCTACCGTCGAAGCAGAACAAAATGAAAACACAGGAATTAAACCCATTAACATACATACACATGAAAAAAACAACATCAACAACTCCACAGATACATCTACACATAAAGTTTCACCTCGTCAAGGAACTGAGATTTCCAACACCGAGGCTAACAACGATAACAACAACAACAACAACAACAACAACAACAGCAACACCACACAAAAAAAATGTCTTTCGCTGAAACAGTGAACAAAAAACAAGATTTTATAAATCTTGACATCTCCTATGCAAGAGATATGCTCCAGCAAGGGAGAACATTTTTAACTTTCGAAGAAAAGGGTGGGTTTAGAATTAACTCACCCCTCGAAATAAAAGAAGAGACAGTTCGAAGGACAATGACCTTTAGGACTGTCTCCAACACAACGAGAAAGCCGATATTTGTTAGTCAAGCAGATATAGAAGCCACCTTCAAGGAGACTCTAGCAAATATTGACTTTCTCCAACGAGGAAAACAGTACGGAAGTGTTTCCGTACTGTTTAAAAGCGAGGCATTCGCCCCAAAACATTCTGTGATACCAATGGTACATGGGAAAAAGAAAACGAGAAATAAAAATAAAAAGTATACCGCCAAACATTAACATCTGGTGGATCTTAGCTGGCTTCGTAGAGCCAGAGACTGATATGATTCTTTCGATACCAAAGTCTATTAGACAAAGGTGGGCGGGTACTGATTTGGAGATTCTGATGCAAATGAAATCGGAAAATATTTCCAAAATACCCGAAAAAGTCGTCATCGACGGCAACAACAAAATAAACATTACGGTGGAGGGTAGAAAACTTCATTGCTTTCGCTGAGGTAGCACAGCACACCTAAAGTCCTCCTGTCCTTCACAAACACACCACAACATCATTAAAAAATCCTTTTTACCAACACCAACACCAAAACAACCACCACCACAAGTACAACAACAGATGAAACGAGCAAACACACCAAAACAAACAGACACTAACCAACAACAACAGAAAAACACAGACAACACTCCTGAAGAACACAGCCCCACCCCATCCCACTCCATCAAACACTACCACAAACACACACACCGAAACACCACCACCACACAACATACCCCTACCCCACACTCCTGACGATGATTAAACGACAGACGAGGCTGCTTCTCCTTCTTTAAGTGAAGAAGGAGAGCCTCGGAAATCTAAAAAACAAAAAAGAGACCACAAAACCCCCCAAAAATCCAATCACCAACACCAACACAACCACAAACACAAACAACAACACAAACAACACCACAGTCAAACATCCCCCTACCAGCAAAACCAACACCAACACCACCCAAACACAAGCACCCACCATAAAAAGAAAACTCCCAGACGAACAACAAACTAAAACGACACAACAAAAACACAAACAACAAAACGCATACATCAACACAAACAACAAGAGTTTGATGGCGGTCATCTCCCAAAACCCCAAAGTGGAGACAGAGGGCAAAACTTTCGTCAAAGCAGAATCGTCTCCACACCTAAAACTAATAAGGATTTCGATAGAAACCTATCAGAAATCGAAAAAACCAGTTTTCGCTGGATGTTGGCAACCCCTGTCAAAAACCTATTAACCGCGTCCTGTTAAAATGCCCCGCCCCCACCAGAACTGAAATGAAGATTGAACAACCCGATCTCCAGGAAACGAAAAGGTAAGTGCACCTTTTCGTCCCTTTCGCCAATTCTTCTCCACCAACATGGCTAGTTTACGAGTTGGAAGCGTGAATGTGCGTGGCCTAAATAGGGCCAACTTTTATACGACCTTAGGTCACACGATATGGATGTGATAACCATCACCGAGTCCAGGATCCACAACAGGCAGCAACTAACCCCCATCTTCAACGACTTTGAGATCTACGCATCTCTCTGTCAGCCAGGAGGTGGAGGAGGAGTGACTGTCATGTTTCGGAAGAACCTGGACGTCGAAGTACAGAAAGTACACTTGGACCCAGACGGTAGACTGGTAGTTCTAGACGTGAACAGTATTGGAGGTGGAGCCTTTAGACTGGTGGCCGTTTATGCCCCGACCGGGCAATCGCAATCACGGCCAGACTTCTTTAAGCGTCTAGAGTCTTTTCTGGGAACATCTCGCTCCTTACTTTTAGTGGGGGACTGGAATGGTATCCTAGATGCACGATAGGACTATGTGGGAGCATGTCCCAGTAGAGGGGGGTGCAACAGCCTCAAAACTTTAATCGGCCAATTCCAACTGGCCGATAAGTATCAAATGGATTTCCCGACAGCACCACAGTGGACGTGGGCTAACCGCAGCGGGACATCTAGATCGTATTTAGATAGGTTCTTCATTAGAGAAAGGGACAAGGAGATGTTAAGTTGTCCAGGGGTTGCACATACTGATTGCGGATTTGGTACGGGTGATGAGAAATGTGTCCCGCATGTGCAACCCCGAAGAACTAGAGAGACACATACAACACTTCATCCACCGTATGCAGTAACATCTCGACAACTATCCTTCATAAAGCAGTGTGCCTCGTCCAGAATCTACACCAACACCATCAATACCGACGTTAGAAGATTACAACTCACCAAAAAACAAGCAGATAGGCTAAAACGAACATTAATTCTAAACATAAAAAAGAAGATCTATAGAGAATTAAGTCATCAAGAAAAACAAAAGCGTAACCTAATACAAGAAATAGCTAGGATCACCACACCAAGAGAGAAACTAATATTTATAAGCCTTATACGCCCTGAAGAACAGTACATTACTCAAGAATGTGATAAGCACTTTAACAGGAAACTAAAGTGGCTTAAACAGGCAAAGCTAAATCAGGATACTATAGAGTATACCAATAGATATCCCGACAAAATTGACGGTATCAACATGGCCGACACCTCATTATCAGAAGAGTTCAACAACAAAAACACCAACATATATGGGAACGCAAAAATAGATAATGATGAAATGTCTGTGTTATGTTTGCCGCCGAAATTTGCGACATTCAAGAAGGTAAATATGATTAGTTGTCTGTCAGAAATAGAAAAATCATTTACAAAACTACGCTGGAGCATCAAAAACAAAAGCAACAATATACGCACACACATATACAGCACACATCCCAACAACAACAGACACACAGACACAAATAACAATAACAACAACACACACATCAACAACAACAACAATAACAACATACCCAGAAACAACAACAACAGACACGCAGACACAAACAACAATAACAACACACACAACAACGATAACACACACGGAGACAACAACAACACACATCAACAACAGCACACATCAACAACAACAACACACACGCATTCAATACCTCTCACCACCACCACAATCTTAACAAACACACAGACACAGAAAACAAGTAATGACAGTAGCACAGAAATCACAGAAATAAGGGAAAGTAATAGGATTAAAGGAGAAGGGAGACTAAGGACAAAGAGAATAACCAAGACGAACACACAGACACACAAAATAGGGTAGATAACAACATTGAGCCAGTGGAAAGAGACAGGAGTAATTATGAGAGACATAGAAACAACCATGAAGCTGTTGGTGGAAATAGAAATAGAAACAACACAACTAACAATAACAATAGCACTAGTACACATAAAGCAGCAGCCTGGAACTCTCCGTTTTATAATCCCTCCGATAAATCATTCGACCTGCGACGAGTCCACGCCACGACTTTACGATTTAACAAACGCACGCAGCTGCCGTCGCAGGTCGATGAACAAACAGAAGCACAATTTAGTATAGCTAGATCCGAACTTAGAAATATTATAGAACAGTATAGCAAGAAGCATAATAGAATAGAGGCCCAGCAACTGGGAGAAAAATCTGCAAATGGCTTGCGTAAGCTCATGCAGCGCTCACGTAATGGAGAGATAGCATGCTTTCCAACAGACAAGTCTGGCAGAATGTCGGTTGACAGCCTGCCAAACTACATCCAGGCAATGCAACCCCACATCACTAACACAAGAGAGGTAACACCACAGGAGCATGAGGATAGAGAAAAAGCCCTCAATGCCCATATGGTGATGTGGACGAATATAATGCAGCCCAACAAAAGGACTGCCAACAACTTCCAGGCCTGGAACAATGACGTGCCGGCGTTGTATGGGCTTCGAAAAGACCATAAAACGGGCTGTGACCCTGTCGCGGGACCACCAACACGGCCAGTCTGTGGAGCTAACATTGCTAGTAACTACAGACTGTCCTACTTCCTCTCCCTGATCATACGCCCCATCATTGAGATGTCCCCAGATGTATGTGACAGCACGGAGGACCTCCTCAGCAGAATCGGCGTGAGTAACCGATCTGGGGACCTAACAAACTGCATAATAGGCAGTATGGATGTTGTGTCCCTGTATCCATCTATTGACGTGGATTTTGCTGTGGAGAAATGCGTAGAGATGATCAGCGAGAGCAAGGTTGAGTTCCGTGGGATTGATACCAGTGAGCTGGGACTTCTACTTAAGCTTACCCATAGTAATAGTTACCTAGACACATATGACCTTAGCAACCTGTGCCCTACAAGACCAGCAAGAGGCAGACCACCTACCATTAACTCAATGGCCAAGAAAACCCACACAGATAGATGGAACGGGTGGACCAGAGCCATACGGACACCCGAAAACCACGATGAACTGAAGAAAATGATTGCACATGCGGTAGGGGCCAGCATTAAATTAACCCTTAAGGAACATATGTTCAAATTTAATGGAAAAACATATGCCCAAGAGGAAGGAGCAGCCATTGGTGTTAGCATTGCAGGGGACATAGCTAACTTATTCATGGTATGGTGGGACAGTAGACTTAAACTTAAACTTAAAGAACAATTAGAAGACAGCTTAACCCTGATAATGTACTCCCGCTACGTAGATGATATAAACATCGTAGTTAAGACACCCCCACTAGAGAACAGTCAGGAACTAGAGAAAAACACAATGGAAAGCATCCAGCAAATAGCAAACTGCATCCACCAGAGCATTAGAGTTACTATAGACTACCCAAGTAGACACCCCAACCATCGATTACCTGTACTAGACACAGAGCTCTGGTTAGATACCATTAACAACCAAAAACAAATCCTCCATTCCCATTATGCCAAACCCATGACTTCCAAACATCTGATCCACCGAAACTCGGCCATTTCGGACCATACCAAAATCAACATACTGATTGCGGATTTGGTACGGGTGATGAGAAATGTGTCCCGCATGTGCAACCCCGAAGAACTAGAGAGACACATACAACACTTCATCCACCGTATGCAGTTCTATGGCTACAATCAGAGAGATAGAATCAGAGTGTATAGAGGAGCCAGAACCAAATGGGAAAAAATGGTAAATAATGACATAAATGGGACCTGCCCCTTGTATAGGAGCACATTTTGGAATAGAATAGAAAGAACTAGGAACAAGGCCAATAGAATAAACTCATGGTATGATAGCAATAAATACCAGAGTGTAATGTTCATCGATACAACCCCTAGAGGCGAACTAGCCTACAAATTTAGAAGGGCCCTAAATAAACATAAACTCAATATTAAGATAGTAGAAAGACCAGGTACCTCCGTAAAAACACTTATTAGCAAGACATACCCGTTCCAAAGACCTTCATGTATAGATAAGAAATGTATAACCTGTAAAATAAGCCCCCATATTAACTGTAAAACTAGAAATGTAGTGTATAGCATAAGATGTACTGAAGGACAATGTAGAAACAAAAATATAGTGTACATAGGTGAGACAGCTCGTAGTATAGGGGAACGGATAAATGAACACTGGCGAGACCTTCAAGATAATAAAGAATCATCTGTACTCTACCAACATGCTAAAATAGAACACAAGGGTAAATTAGAGAACATAGAAATAAAAATAGAATCTACACACAGAAAAGATGCAATGTTTAGACAAATTACAGAGGCAATAAACATAAAAGAATTACAACCAAAATTAAATAGAAAATATGAGTGGAACAGCAACATCACAACTTACAATTAAGGACAAAATGAAAACACACACACACATAGAACAAACAACCAACCAATAACATGTAAATAAATAAACAAATAGATAAATGAACACAAACACACACAGACACCCGGATGTGGCGCATGCGCAAACTGAGCACACAACACACACACAGAAACAAAATGGCGTAGGACAGAAGAAAGGAAAGGCACAGAAACAAAGAAAGGAATCCCCAGTCACTGAAGAGGTCACAGAGTGTGTGACGAAAGGACTATGACTATATACAAACAACTATCTGGTTGTGGAACCAACCAACCAACCAGAAATTTATAAATTTGTAGATTTGTAAATTTATAAATTTATAAATATATAATAAATTGAAGTGAAAGCAACTGGTGCGTGTGTTTCTTATTGGCAACATGACCCTCCCAAAGTATAACAATATATATATATATATACTAGCAGTTGAGCCCGGTTGCACCCGGGCCACTTTTTATTAAGTTAATAATTTGAAAAAAATATTATTGAAAGTTTATTATAAAGAAGTAGTTTCAGGAAAAAAAAATAGAAATATGCACTTGGGGCTGGACGGCGTACAATGAGAAGTGGAGTGACGTGAAAAGCGTTGTTTATTAACAGCGAAATAGCAAAGTCGATGATATGCAAGTTTGAAAATGCAGATTATGAAGGTTTGTATGATAGTTTATACTTTGATTGCCCTGGTCAGCAAGAGGGGCCTGTATATATTAGACGTTTATTAGAAGAAGGGGAAATAACTAACCCCAGTATTAGAACAGGGGGTTCGCACTGTAAGGATTTTATTTCTTTTGTTAGAAAACAGTGACCTTTTTCGGTTTGGCATTTCGTAAAATTCTACAGCAGAATCGATTTCATAAAACGGTACTGTATGATCGTTATAGAAGTATTTAAATTTAATATAGAACAACTGTAATGAAAAATGAAAATGAAACGTACTGTAGAAGACAACAGTTTATTAACAGCGAAATAACGTTGTCGTTGATATGTTATTTTAAATAAGACAATGAATATAAAAAAAAACTGAATTAATTAACTCGGCAACCAAAGGCCTTATAGATCCCATTCATTAAGTTTACAATGAATATTAAAAAAAAAACTGAATGAATTAACTCGGCAACCCAAAGGCTCATATATCCCATTCATTAATTTTACATGCATGTATTCTTTAAACTTTTCATTTAACTTTGAAAAATACTACTTACTGTTAGTGGTGGTTAACATGTATTAGAATTAAAATAAAAATGATATCGGAAAAAACGTACCTGAGAACACGCGCCCCTTCTTCGCAATTTAAGGGTTTTATTTCTTTTGATGGAAAACATTGACCGTTTTCGGTTTGGCATTTCGTAAAATGGTACTGCAGAATCGATTTCATAAAACGGTACTGTATGTTAACAGCGAAAGAACGTTGTGTTTGATATGTTATGAAAAAATTGATGATGAGTTTAAAAAAATGTATGAAATTATAAATAAGACAATGAATATTGAAAGCGACTACGGAAAATAACTCATCCAAGTATTAGAACAGGGGGAAATAACTCACCGAAAGCGATAGTAAATAGACCGTTTTAGGGCCCTAGGGACCACATTTTTAAGTTAGAGATTTGAAACCTCATCTATTTGCTTCCTTGGCACTTTTTACATAGGTGTATAAATTTTCATGTCCGTCCGACCACGTCTACTACAATTTAATTGTGCACAACTGAATTTCAACCACCACCCATTTCACAAATATATATTAGATATGTATGTCGGGTCACTCTTCAGTGCTACTGGTAACATGTACCCAGTACAACCTGTCGCACGGTCGGGTCGTAGGCGACTAAACCGGCAACCCCACCAAGTTTACTTGGTGAGGAGGGGGATTTTGGACACCCTGCAGGACAAAAAACAAAACCTGACAAAGGGCGGAAGAACTCAAGAGCCATCCAAAAGTGTGTAAATATGTATATACACATGTTCATATGTATGTATATGTATATGTGTATATACATGGGTGCATGTGTATGTATATGCGCTGGGACATAGAAATAGTCGGGCTGGATACCTGATCGCGCGGTTAAACCACTGGGAGTGAAGGACCCCTAGCCCTTGTCAGGGCATTCTTCTAGGAGAAGGCAACTCAGGAAACTGGGATAACTCCGATATAAAACCTGCGGCTCAGTAGTTACCGATGATGTTGATCTTTTCTTCTTTTCGGGTTATAGCTACTGTCGCTCAGAGAGTGGGATTGGCTCAGTGCACAGTCTTTCCTCACTTTAAACAATATCTTCACGCACAGGCATTTCACGATGGAATTAATTAATAATTATTAATAATGTTATATCGTGCAATGGCCATACTCGATAACGAGGGGGCAGCCATCATATATATATATATATATATATATATATATATATATATATATATATGGTGGTGTATAAATATGAATATGTGTCAGTGTTTGCAGGTGTGTTTGCAGGTGTGTTTGCAGGTGTGTTTGCAGGTGTGTTTACAGGTGTGTTTACGTGTGTGAGAAGGAGAAAGGTGTGAGAGAAGGGAAATGTCTTCACATTTTCTGTTTGAAGGTTAGATTTCTCATTTAATTGGATATTTCATCCAATTAATGCTAAGTGGTAGTGTTATTTTCCTGTCTGTTAGTCTGTCTGTCTGTCTGTCTGTCTGTCTGTCTGTCTGTCTGTCTGTCTGTCTGTCTGTCTGTCTGTCTATCTATCTCTTTATCTGTCTGATGCGTGGAACATCACCGGTAAGCTTTTTTGTTAATTTCTATGCAAAAAACCGAACTAATTGTTTGAAAAAAGATATCATTTTGTAGATTAACCCCCAAGCTGAATTGTCAGCTGGGTGGTAACCCCATTTTTCGCCCCTTTAGGGGCGAAAATTTAATTTAAAATTGTTTTAAAATATCAAATTTTGCCAACTATAAAACATGAATAACACGAAGGGAACGCTGGAGAACGTCGACAGAGAAAAGAGAAGTAAAGAGGCAGATTTTAACGTTATATCTGCTTCTGCTACTATGGACGTCGCCATAGATACGACTGTCAATAAAGGGAAAAAAATATTGCCACTTGAAGATTGTACAATTTCTACCGTCGAAGCAGAACAAAATGAAAACACAGGAATTAAACCCATTAACATACATACACATGAAAAAAACAACATCAACAACTCCACAGATACATCTACACATAAAGTTTCACCTCGTCAAGGAACTGAGATTTCCAACACCGAGACTAACAACGATAACAACAACAACAACAACAACAACAGCAACACCACACAAAAAAAATGTCTTTCGCTGAAACAGTGAACAAAAAACAAGATTTTATAAATCTTGACATCTCCTATGCAAGAGATATGCTCCAGCAAGGGAGAACATTTTAACTTTCGAAGAAAAGGGTGGGTTTAGAATTAACTCACCCCTCGAAATAAAAGAAGAGACAGTTCGAAGGACAATGACCATTAGGACTGTCTCCAACACAACGAGAAAGCCGATATTTGTTAGTCAAGCAGATATAGAAGCCACCTTCAAGGAGACTCTAGCAAATATTGACTTTCTCCAACGAGGAAAACAGTACGGAAGTGTTTCCGTACTGTTTAAAAGCGAGGCATTCGCCCCAAAACATTCTGTGACACCAATGGTACATGGGAAAAAGAAAACAAGAAATAAAAATAAAAAGTATACCACCAAACATTAACATCTGGTGGATCTTAGCTGGCTTCGTAGAGCCAGAGACTGATATGATTCTTTCGATACCAAAGTCTATTAGACAAAGGTGGGCGGGTACTGATTTGGAGATTCTGATGCAAATGAAATCGGAAAAAATTTCCAAAATACCCGAAAAAGTCGTCATCGACGGCAACAACAAAATAAACATTACGGTGGAGGGTAGAAAACTTCATTGCTTTCGCTGAGGTAGCACAGCACACCTAAAGTCCTCCTGTCCTTCACAAACACACCACAACATCATTAAAAAATCCTTTTTACCAACACCAACACCAAAACAACCACCACCACAAGTACAACAACAGATGAAACGAGCAAACACACCAAAACAAACAGACACTAACCAACAACAACAGAAAAACACAGACAACACTCCTGAAGAACACAGCCCCACCCCATCCCACTCCATCAAACACTACCACAAACACACACACCGAAACACCACCACCACACAACATACTCCTACCCCACACTCCTGACGATGATTAAACGACAGACGAGGCTGCTTCTCCTTCTTTAAGTGAAGAAGGAGAGCCTCGGAAATCTAAAAAACAAAAAAGAGACCACAAAACCCCCCAAAAATCCAATCACCAACACCAACACACAACCACAAACACAAACAACAACACAAACAACACCACAGTCAAACATCCCCCTACCAGCAAAACCAACACCAACACCACCCAAACACAAGCACCCACCATAAAAAGAAAACTCCCAGACGAACAACAAACTAAAACGACACAACAAAAACACAAACAACAATACGCATACATCAACACAAACAACGAGAGTTTGATGGCGGTCATCTCCCAAAACCCCAAAGTGGAGACAGAGGGCAAAACTTTCGTCAAAGCAGAATCGTCTCCACACCTAAAACTAATAAGGATTTCGATAGAAACCTATCAGAAATCGAAAAAACCAGTTTTCGCTGGATGTTGGCAACCCCTGTCAAAAACCTATTAACCGCGTCCTGTTAAAATGCCCCGCCCCCACCAGAACTGAAATGAAGATTGAACAACCCGATCTCCAGGAAACGAAAAGGTAAGTGCACCTTTTCGTCCCTTTCGCCAATTCTTCTCCACCAACATGGCTAGTTTACGAGTTGGAAGCGTGAATGTGCGTGGCCTAAATAGGGCCAACTTTTATACGACCTTAGGTCACACGATATGGATGTGATAACCATCACCGAGTCCAGGATCCACAACAGGCAGCAACTAACCCCCATCTTCAACGACTTTGAGATCTACGCATCTCTCTGTCAGCCAGGAGGTGGAGGAGGAGTGACTGTCATGTTTCGGAAGAACCTGGACGTCGAAGTACAGAAAGTACACTTGGACCCAGACGGTAGACTGGTAGTTCTAGACGTGAACAGTATTGGAGGTGGAGCCTTTAGACTGGTGGCCGTTTATGCCCCGACCGGGCAATCGCAATCACGGCCAGACTTCTTTAAGCGTCTAGAGTCTTTTCTGGGAACATCTCGCTCCTTACTTTTAGTGGGGGACTGGAATGGTATCCTAGATGCACGATAGGACTATGTGGGAGCATGTCCCAGTAGAGGGGGGTGCAACAGCCTCAAAACTTTAATCGGCCAATTCCAACTGGCCGATAAGTATCAAATGGATTTCCCGACAGCACCACAGTGGACGTGGGCAAACCGCAGCGGGACATCTAGATCGTATTTAGATAGGTTCTTCATTAGAGAAAGGGACAAGGAGATGTTAAGTTGTCCACGAATGCACTGGTTGCCTACTCAGATCACGAATTAGTCGCCTGATTCGTCAACCGTGATAGAATACATAGACAGGGACCCGGATACTGGAAGCTGAACGTGTCGTTGCCGGCACGTAAAGCTTACAGTGAACGGATAAGTAGACTAGACAAGCAACAGTTAACGGGAGCCATCGTCAACAATAGATGGTGGTACTCTCTCAAGAAAGCAATTAGAGTACAATCGATAGGGTTTAGCAAAGAGTTAGCCTTGGAGAAAAACAAAATAGAAAGAGAACTAGTAGCCAAGGTAGAGGAGGCACTTAGAAGTGGCAACGCGGCTAGAGTGTTAGCGTCGAGAACGGCACTAGACCAGTTCTTCGACGTGAAACACGAAGGCTGCATGGTCAGAAGCAAAACACGTACTCTAGGAAACGAAGGAGCGAAAGCTGTCAGCTGGGCCTGAGTGGCGGAGGCAAAAAGTGGCAACAAGTCTACGATTCGGTCTTTGAAAGACCAAAACGGACGCGTGCTACTTGACGCCAAGCAAATGTGCGCGGCCTTTCAGCAGCACTTTGCGCGACTGTTTGAGCAGAACGACGGTGAGCCGAACGGGGCAATGGACTTTAGTTCATACCTCGACGGCCTGCCGCGTCTCTCGAACACGGACGCCGAGTTCTGCGAAAGACCCATCACGGACACTGAGTTACGGGACGCTCTGGGCCGCTGCGGGAAACGCAAGTCACCAGCTCTAGATGGTCTAACCTATGAGTTTTACATAGGCATGCTGGACTTGTTCTCTGGCGTCCTCGTAGCCGTCTACTGCAATTGGCAGCAGAACGGGAGAATTCCCAGTTCTGCAGGAAAGGGCGTAGTAACGCTGATCAGGAAAGACGAGAACAAGGGGGACGAAATTAACAACTTCAGGCCCATAACTCTGCTTAACACAGAGTTAAAGATTTTGGCCAAGGTGCTAGCGACGAGGTTGGCGCTTGTCGTCGAGAACCTGGTAGGGAAAGTGCAAACGTGTGCAATCCCGACCAGGTTCATACACGACAACCTCCACCTCATGCGATACATCATAGAGAGGGTGGGTAGTAAACCCGGCTTCGGTGGGGCTGTGATCAATTTGGATCAGTCTAAGGCATTCGATAGGGTCGACCATCGATACTTGGAAGCGGTTCTCAAGGCGGCCGGTTTCGGTCCCGTGTTCAGAGGATGGATCGAGGCGATGCACACCAGCATCTGCTCGAGGGTCAAGGTGAACGGCTACCTATCGGAGCCGTTCGCAATCACGCGTTCTATTCGACAAGGATGCCCTCTCTCCTCCATTCTGTATGTATTGACTCTAGAGCCACTACTGCGGAAATTGGAGCTGTTGCAGGGCATCCCTCTAGAACCTGGACTGCGCAAAGCGGCGTCGGCTTATGCCGTCGATGTGACGGTAATGGTGTCGAGCACCTCGGAAATCGGGGTGATCGGCAACTTACTGAAAGAATACAAAACGCTGATGAGAGCAAAACTGAACCCGGACAAGTCTGTCGGTTTGCAACTCGGTACGTGGAGAGGCAAACCGATGACGTCCGACAGCGTCGTCAGACGCTGGACGGACGGACCGGTGAAATTGCTCGGGGTCTGGTTCGGTCCAGATATCCAGGTGGAGAAAAACTGGAACGAGGTCACGGCGAAGGTGTTTGCACTCACCCAGAAGTGGGTAGAGTGCAAACTGTCCTTGAAAGGTCGAGCGGAGGTGGCGAACACTTTCATAGCGTCCGTCATCTACTACCGCTTGACTGTCGTGCCTTGTCCCAGTGAACACCTCGTCAAGATGGAACACATGCT